>JAMKCH010051069.1:0-10810 GCA_023653785.1 Ophioderma brevispina
TCTGATGTGGCCTTCTTCAGTAGAAAGTCTACTAATATGATGAAAAGGAATGGAGCTAAAACGTCACCCTGATGAACTCCGGTGGTGACTTCGAAAGGATCCGAAATGTTTCCGTCGACCATTAGTGCACTTTTAGAGTTGTTGTATAGCGCACTTAAATGGCATTCACTACTGCTTCCGGTATTCCATAATGCCGCATCACAGCAAACATAACCTTTCTATTGATGGAATCAAAGGCCTTCTTAAAGTCTATAAAGGTGACTGTAAGAGGAAGCTGGTAGTCTTGGAAACCTTCCATGATTCTTCTTAGGATATGTATCTGCTGGGCACAACTTCTTCCAAAACGAAATCCAGCGTGGTTGCTTCTTAAGATGGGGTCCATGATCTCTGATTCTGTTTAGAAGGATCTTGTTGTAAACTTTGGCTGTAATTGACAGAAGAGATATTCCTCGATAGTTGGTCATCAGACTAAGGTCTCCCTTATTGGGTAGAGGAACAATGACGCTAGTGGTCCATTGGCTGGGTGGAGTGAGATTGGTGTATACTTCAGTACAAAAGCCATGAACTAACTTAGCCATTGCATCACCTCCATTCTGGAGTGCTTCAGATGTAATTGCACTGTCAAGTCCGGCGTCTTTATTGTTCTTCATTTGGCCTATGGCTAGTAGCGTCTCCTCTAGTGTTGGTGGATTGGTTTCGATGGGCAGATCTTGAGAAGCCGGTGGATGCAGTTCAGATAATAGTGAACCATGGCTGTTGTTGAGCAAAGAACTGAAATATTCCTTCCATTCTGCAAGTAGGTCCTTCTAACTTGTTGGTGGGGTGCCATCTCTTTTGTTGACCTTGACACTGGTTTTCTTGTCTTTGCCGGATAGATTATGAATGATTTTCCATGTGGTGGTATAATCACCCTTTGAGTCAGGCAGTTTGAGATCTTCCATTTGTTTGTAGAGCATGGCTGCCTCATCTGACTTGTAACTCTCATTCAAGCTGGAGTTAAGCCTTTTCCAAAGTTCTCTGGACTGCTTAGGCTTGGAAACCAGGTATCTTCTTTTGGCTTCATCCCTCTCTGACTTCAGATGGATAGTATTGTCAGTTACCCAGCTCGGCATGCCACATGGTCTGCGTTTGCCAACAACCTTCTCCGCTACCTCTGCGACAGCATGTTCAAATTGTTGGTACCTCTGGGTGATTGGTGCTGATGTATCGTAACACTGGAGGGCTTCAAATCTGTTGGGCAATTCCAACTGGAAATAGTCTCTTGTGGATGTATCTTGCAGTTTCTTCCAGTCGAACTTTGGTCCTATGAGAGGTTTCCCGTTGGGAGTTCTAAGGCTGCAGACGTAGACTGGTTCCATTTCTCAAAAAAGTGCTTCCTTCAACATGACGAAGGCATTTTTCAGTAAAAGCAATTGGGTTAGTGTTTTTAGATGAAACTTTTATGCTAATTCCCAATTTTCTGGTCCCCAAGCTGAATTTTGAGAGGAAATGTGCCTAATTAGCATAAATTCAAAATGGCCGCCATTTTAACGTTTGTTTGTACATAACTCAAGATTTAAGGCTTGCAATGACTTCATTCTTGTGTCTATACAAATGTTTTCAGGGTTAAGTAATACAATTAGATCATTACTTATAGCATTAGGTCAACTTAACAGTTAATTTGCATAAAAATTCAAAATGGCTGCCATTTTGACATGTTTGTACATAACTCAAGATTTAAGGCTTGTACTTCATTCTTGTGTCTATACATATGTTTTCAGGGGCAAGGAATTAAATTAAATTAGATCATTAGTTATGGTCATGCGCCATGAGTTGGGGTATACAAAATGAGTGTGTCGTGACCTTTTCACAAATATTTTTAAACATTTTTTATTGTATCATAGGAACCAAGTTAGGTATTCAGCTGATTTATATTTCATTTTAAGGGAATTTATCTGCTTTGATATGGTAGCATATTCAATTTTTTGCTATATTACTTTTTGAGTGTTCGTAATTAAGTCAGTCTGGTCATAGAGGGTGTGCCCTATGGGTGAGGTGGCCTACGGAGGAGGCATGTGTTAAAGTCTATGGGATTTTTATATTCGGGGCTTTTTACATTTTTTTGGGGGGTTTATATCTTTTTATTGTAACCTGCCATGTCTTAAATAAATAACATCCATTTTGTTGTTCTGTATGTGGCATTTTATTTTGACTCATACACAGTTTTAAGCTAAATGAAAAAATGATGTTATATGAAGGTAAACAAATTAGACTGCCACAAAATTTTGTACTTTTAACATCAACATTTCACTTTTTCCACCTTATATGACACTTGTTGGCACCCTGTAAACATACAAGTTGCATAGTTGTCTTCTCCTTACGTGTTTAGCTTTACAACCATATATAGTTTTATAGCTATCTTCAAAAAAATGATAACTTACTACTCTCATTTAAAGTGTGAAACGTGTAATATTTGGTAGTTTCGAAGCATGTGACACACTTTGCTCCCAACTCATGGTGCTGACCTTAAGCATTAGGTCTGTTGACAGTTAATTTTGCACTAAAAAATCAAAATCCGCCTGTTTTAAATTTAGCAATTAATTGTCAATATATGGCATAATACCTAACTGATGGTCAGTGGTGTTCTCTGACCCTGAAAACATATTTATAGACCAAGATGAAGTCTTTACAAGCCTTAAATCGTGAGTATTACAAAAATGTTAAAATTGGCGGCCATTTGAATTTAATGCAAGTTAGACACACTTCCCCTAAAATTAGCTTTGGGGGACCGAAGATTTGGAATTCAGCATAAAATTTCCAGATAGAACCCTGTTTATCACTTGCTTTTACTACCATGGCCGGCGACTAGTTGTTTTTTGAAAAACTGGAACCATTCTAAACGAGCAAAAGACTGCTGACGATCCTGTGGTCGAGTCTAGTTTCTACTGAGTTGTAGCCCTGATAACACAGATTTATTTTAAATCTTTGTATTATTACATCATTAAAAGATGGTGTATGTAAGCACATTTGGTTCTTGTTACGCACTTTGCCTCCTTTAGGCAAACTATTCAAATTTCATTACACTTTGGAAAAGCATATTTTTACTCTAGAAAAACTTGTAATTTCTCTCTAATTGGAGTAAAATTGAACATATTTTCTAAATGTTTTATTATGATGTCACATGTACAAATTAGCAATTAATTTTGGTACTGTAAGGACAGTTTTCTGGGAGTTGGGAATGAATGTTTAGTAGGTGGCTGTTTGATAAGGGCCCCTTTTGGAGCCCCTTTTCAATTGAGGATGATTGTGCATCGTTTATGGGTATTTAATCCCATATTTTATATCAACCACCTGCGTTGGCTCTTTACTTTCCCAGGACACTGGTCTTGATAGTCCAAAGATTCAACCCACGAACCTGGATAAAAGTATTTTTTCTGTCATTTGTTGTAATGTCGTGTTTATTGTATTAGGTCACTTAAAACAGTTATTTTGCATAAAAATTCAAAATGGGCGCCCATTTTGGACATGTTTGTACATAACCAAGATTTAAGGCTTTTTCACTTCATTCTTGTGTCTATACATATGTTTTCGGGGTCAAGGAATTAAATTAAATTAGATCATTAGTTATGGTCATAGCGCCATGAGTTTGGGGTCTACAAAATGATGTGTCGTTTACCTTTTCCCAACTATTTAAAAACATTTTTATTGTATCATAAGAACCAATTAGGTATTCAGGCTGATTTATATGTCATTTTAAGGGAATTTTTCTAGCTTTGATATGGTAGCTATTCAATTTTGGCTATAATTTTACTTTTTTGAGTTGTTGTAATTTTAAGTCAGTCGAGGTCAGAGAGGATGGTGCCTATGGATGGAGGGTGCCTACGGGAGATGCATTGTGTAAAGTCTAGGGATTTTTATATTCGGGGCTTTTACACACTTTTTTGGTGGGGTGGGGGGTTTTATAATATCTTTGTAACCCGCCATGTATTAAGATAAATAAAATCTCATTTTGTTTGTTCTTTATATGTGCATTTATTTTGACTCATACAACAGTTTAAGACTATGATGTGAATTGAAGGTAACAAATGAGACTGCCACCAAATTGTTGTACTTTTTACATCAACATTTCGCTTTTCCTCCACCTTATATGACACTTGTGGCACCTGTAATGCACATACAATTTGCATATAATTTGTCGTCCTTACTTTTATCTTTACACACACTAATAGTTTTATTAGCCTATCTCAAAAAAATGATACTTACCTCATTTCAGTGTAAAACGTGTAATATTTTTTGTAGTTTGAGATGTGACACACTTTGCTCCCAACTCATGGTGCATGACCTTATATCATTATGTCATGTTGACAGTTAATTTGCATAAAAAATCAAAATGGCCGCCGTTTTAAATTTATGCAAATTAATTGTCAATATATGGCATAATACCTTAACTGATGGTCTAGTTGTGTTCTCTGACCCTGAAAACATATGTATAGACACAAGAATGAAGTCTTTACAAGCCTTAAATCTTGAGTTATGTACAAAAAATGTTAAAATGGCGGCCATTTTGAATTTATGCAAATTAGGCACACTTCCCCTAAAAATTAGCTTTGGGGACCGGAAGATTTGGAATCAGCATAAAATTTCCATATAGAAACACTGTTTCAATTGCTTTTACTCAAAATGCCTTCGACTAGTTGTTTTTTGAAAAATGGAACCAGTCTAACGAGCAAAATGCTGACGATCCGGTGGTCGGAGTCTAGTTCTACTGAGTTGTAGGCCCTGATAAAACAGATTTATTATTAAATCTTTGTATTATTATCATTAAAAGGATGGTGTATGTAAGCAAATTTGGTTCTTGTAAGCCAACTTTTGCCTCCTTTAAGCAACTATTAAAATTTCATTACACTTTGGAAAAGCATATTTTTACTGAGAAAAACGTGTAAATTTCTCCCTAAGTGGAGTAAAATTGAACATATTTTCTAATGTTTATTATGATGTACATGTACAAATATAGCAATGTAATTTTGGTACTGTAAGGACAGTTTTCTGGGAGTTGGGAATGAATGTTTAGTAGTTGGCTGTTTGATAAAGGGCCCTTTTTGGGCACCTTTTTAATTGAGGATGTGTTTGTGCATCGTTTATGGGTATTTAATTCCCATATTTTATATCAACCACCTGCGTTGGCTCTTTTACCTTTCCCAGGACACTGTCTTGATAGTCCAAAGATCAACCCACGACCATGGATAAAAGGTATTTTTTCTGTAATTTGTTGTAATGTCGTGTTTTATTGTATTTTTCTTTTGTCCTTGAAGCACAGGGAATAAATAATATTAAATAATAAAAAAAAAGAAAAAAAGAGAGAGTTGTAGGCCCTGCAGTTCCTCAAAGAGTTAGACCACTTGCTGTTTATTAAGATGTGGTCCAGCTGGTGCGTTGCCCCCGCTGGATGCATCCATGCCCACTGACGCTGCTTAGGTTGTGGAAATTTCATCTGTGCTGGACGAAGTTTATGTTCTTCACACAAGCTCAGCAGTCTCTCACCATTGTTGTTTGTTGTATCATAGAAACAACAGTGGCGGCCAACAACTTCGGGATGTGATAGATGACTGTCATTTCCAACTCTAGCATTGAAGTCTCCCACAACCAGGTGGATGTTATGTGTTTTGACCTGTTCTAAATGGTCCTCGAGAGTGTTGTAAAACTCACTCTTGTCATCAAGTGTAGCGCACTCAGTGGGGGCATAGACAGATGTCACTGTAAGTTTTGGGTTACCATGGAATGTGGCAGTGATGATCCTGTTGGAAATGGACTTCAGTGCACACTTTGCAAACATTTGTAGATATGTCTTGCCATAAGTATACCAACACCGCCTTGTCTCTGGTCCGTGGCTGTGCTGTAAATTAACACCCAGTTTTTATCATCAGACCATAGCTCTTCTGTGGGGTTGGTTGTGATTAGGCGATGTTCTTGGATGCCAACAATATCCACACCTGCATCGGTACAGCCCATGAATAGCTGGTGGTCCTTTCCCTGCTGGTACAAGGTACGTACATTGTAGGTGGATACAATAAGAGGTTTGAAGGCAGACAGACGACATTTCTCAGGACCATCAGTTCGTGTTGGTGTGCCGAGTTCCTGCTGGCCCGTCATAGAGTCATCAGTTGACGGTCGCCCAGCTGCCATCGATCGAGTACTTGGTTTCTTTCTTGTAATTTTTGTAATCATGAGTGGTGCCAGAATTGTTTCAATCCGGTCTGGCAAACTGTACGGGTGATCAGCCCTGATAAGCTTGGTTCCGGAAGTAACAGCAGCCGAATTCTACTCATTATACTGTAGTTCTCCTCTGTCCTGAAAGCATGATTGGCCGGTGAAATGCAATTCGTGGGCCCTATACTGTCATGTTTTAAGCAGCAACTGTCCAATGGCCGGTGGGATTGCTCCTCGTACGCCCTATGCCGTTGGAAAATAATTTTATTTTCTCATCCGCCAAGGTAATGAACAAATACCTAAAACTAAGTGCAGGTTTCAACCTGGCTTACAAGAGACCAATAGAAGGTCTAGAAGTAGAAGGTCTAGAAATGAAGGTCTTGAAATAAATAATATCAAGGGACTTAAATTTATATCTTTAAATATAAATTCTCTCTATTCTAAGTTGGATGGATTACGTTAGATTGCTTTTGAATGTAAACCAGATGTCATTGCAATAACAGAAACAAAACTGAATAGTACAATTTGCTCCACAGAATTAGATATCCCAAATTATGACTGTATATAGAAGAGATCGTACTCGAAGTGGTGGCGGTGTAGCAGTGTATATAAGATCAAGATCATCTTTGCAATACACCTTTTTAGTTCCACCAATGCCCAACTCAGCTGAATCATTATGCGACAAAATATCATTACCGAGTACGAGGCCTATAATTTTCGGTGCAGTATATAGATCACAAATTGAGCTTGATTTCTGTGAGACTTTTCAAAACATTTTACATAGCATTGTGGCTGACATAAACCGGACTAGGCGGAGATTGCCACGTGAAAGTTTATGTATTGGTGACATAAATAATGATGCTCTTGTCGCTGACAAAACACATTGGGAAAATTTAGAAAAGATGATGTCCATTTTCCAAATGCGTCAAATCATTAAAAAAACCAACTAGAATAACTGCTACAAGTAAAACATGCATTGATCACATCTGGACCAATAACCCAGGAATGTATTATCAAAATGGAGTACTTCCATTCCCCTTGAGTGACCATTCGTTAGTCTATACAGCTAGAAAATCCAAGAAACTTAAAAGTACTGCTAGTTTCATAGAAGCTAGATCTTACCGCAAGTTTGATCAAGCTGTTTTTGTTGAAGATCTTCGCAAAGCACCATGGACGAGGCTGTATAGAGGAACAAACTCACTCGATGGGGCATGGGAAAATTTTGTTAATATACTCTTACCAATTTGTAATAAACATGCTCCATTTAAAAAGTTTAGAGTAGCAGATCAGCAGCCCAAGTGGATTGATGAAGAGTACCTTGAACTTATAGGCGCAAGTGTCAAGATCTAGAGCTAAAGCTGAAAAGAGCACAAAGCCAGAAGATTGGGCTACTGCCAGAATGCTCAGAAACAAGCTCACTTACCTAGCTGAAAGGCTCAAAAGGCAGCATATTAATAACATGATAAGTGACTCAAAACATGATCCACGGGGGCTGTGGAAAGCACTGAAAACTCTTTTACCTGGTAAAAAGCAAACTTCAATAACGTCACTTGAAACTGAGAATGGCCTAGCCACTAGTAATATTGATATAGCTAATACAATTAATAAATTCCTTGCAACCATTGGTCAAAATCTAGCAAGCAATTTTGACAAAGCATCAACATCTGTTGATATGGAACAAAAAAGTATGCCTAAGGCTTCAAGTATATTTCATTTCACAGAAATTACAGAAGATGACGTTTTTACATTGCTCAGAAATTTGAATGTCAATAAGGCAACAGGACTTGACAATATCAGCTCCAAACTTTTAAAAGTAGGTGCAGTCCCATTGACCGCACCATTGACATATCTGTTCAACCTGAGTTTAAAAACGGGTGTAGTTGCATCTAAATGGAAAATAAGCAGAGTTACACCACTGGTTAAGGATGGAACTAGAACAGCTGTCGGCAACTACCGTCCTATTTCTGTAATTCCTGTTGTTATGAAATTGCTTGAAAGATTAGTACATAACCAATTTTATAAGTACCTTACTGAACAGAATTTATTATCAAATAAACACTCTGGCTTCAGGCCCAAGTATTCAACACTTACTACCCTTCTTGAGGTCTCTGACTACATTTTTAACAACATTGATGCAGGCCATCTTGTAGGAGCAGTATTTCTTGACCTCAAGAAGACTTTTGATACTGTAAGCCCATCCAATTATTCTTAGTAAAATTAGTAGTGCTGGACTAATGGGCTTGGAGCTAGACTGGTTCAAATCATATCTTTCTAACAGAAAACAAGTAACAAAAATAGGTGACACTTTCTCAGAAATGGATGGTGTGAAATTTGGAGTTCCACAAGGATCAATCCTTGGGCCTCTTCTATTCACTTTGTACATTGACAGTCTTCCAGCATGTGTTAATCATTGTAAGATCAATCTATATGCTGATGATACTGCTTTGTTTTATGCAGGTAAATCTGTGGATGAAATTAATACTCAACTCAACACAGACCTGACAAACATTGCAACGTGGATGGAGGAGGGCAAATTGACCCTAAATACATCTAAAACAAAGGCTATGCTTTTTGGAACCAATCAAAAACTTGCTAAAACCCGAACACTGAGTTTATGTATCAAAAAAACCCCATTAGAAACTGTTCAAAGTTTTAAATATCTTGGGCTTCATTATGATCCAACATGGTCATGGAATTGCCATATCAATCATATTACAACTTCAACTTCAAAATATATTGGTATTTTCCACAGAATTAACACTCGTCTTACCGGGGGACCCCCCCTACTGAACTTTGTTCCGGTGCGCTAAAATGCCAAAAGCTTGCGTAAAAAGCTTCCGGGTAATCGTTTTCTCATCCTTTCCGGTCATTTTAGCGAAAAAAATGTGAAGGTAGCACCTTCACCGGGGTTAGGGTATGCCGTCAAAGTCGAAGGGTACGGGGGGGGGGGGGGGGAGGGTTGCCATCCAAGAATATTTTAGAGTACATTTTTGAAATATTAATGCATAGTATTGCTCTATATTGATGTAAACATAGTCATTTGCATCCAATTGAGCTTAAAACCGCATGAAAATCCGATATCCTAACTAACTTTTTTTTTTTAGCGCAAAATTGGAAGTTCGCCTATTTTCTGTGGAAAAAATGCAACAAGTTGGGCCGCTGCGCGAAATTTATGACGTCATTGTGACGCCATATACTAGGTATGGTTAGTATCTTTTTTGGTTTCACTGGAAAGAGGAGGACAATATAGCTATCCATTGGTATCAAAATCATAAGCAATCGGGTTGCTTTTAATAACAGAATTCTCGAGGGGGGTGGTAACACCCCTTGTAACCGTTTACCAAAAACAGGGCTTGGTAAGACGAGGGTTAAGAAATACCTTTCAATTGAAAGCCTTACTATCCTTCATAAATCCCTGGGGTTCCAAAGGCTGTTGATATTGTGATGCCTGTTTGGGGTAAATAGTCAGGGGTACTGTGGTGTGATATGAAGTCCCGTGGGATTCATATTAAAGCATCACACCTATTTAGACACCGTAAGTAGGTCCCAGAGAACAGGAAAAGTTTGGATGGGGAATTCCCAGGGGTGGCATATGGCAGCCATCTTGATTTTTTCAAAATGGCAAATGGCCCCATTTTGGGTATATTTTCAAATCAATAACTCGAGTTGTGAATGGGGCTAGATGACGCTAGTTTTGGTGCCGAAACTTGTATGTTACACACCCCCGGAAAGGATAGAGGAACATTAGACGGCAGCCATATTTGGTTTTTCAAATGGCTGCCAAATTAACCAGATGTTATTGTAAACATTTAGCAGAAAATTTTTAGTGGTGATTTCATACAAATTAATTTTAGATGGCACAGTCTCCATTTAACTAGTAATGTGTTTATATACAAGATGTTTGGATTTGTTAAGAGTAAATAGTAATTTTCCTTTCCCTTGGTATAATTGGTATTAATGGCTGCCATTTTTGACAACACGGTAAAAAGAAAAAGTCATTTTTTTGTGTACTTTATTTCAATGCAAGGCATTCATATGGCATTTAGACCTAAGCTATGGTGCGTGGCTCGACAGTCAGCGATCTCAACACGGGTTCCGGCAGGTTTTACTCTTCACATCGAAGTGCCGGTGGTGAAAACGGTATAGTTCCGGGGTGGGAGCCATAGGTCCCGGGGGCTCCATAGACGAAAGCATAATAAAGCTTGAAACTAAATGTTGCGTGAAGAGTCAAACTGAATCGATTGCCCTATTGTTCACCATTGTTCCCGGACTATGATTACAGGCCGGGGCCCGGACACTGGTTACTCTAACAAAAAAAAACTTCTACACACCGGTTAGAAGTTTTATAGTCTGTGGTCTGCCGTACTCATATGTCCCCCACAGCTGTAACGAATATGGCACTTGATTCAGTTGACTCTTCACACAGTATTCATTGTCGTCTATGGCGCCCGGATTATATCTTCTTTATTACATCAGTTAAAAGTCGTTGCTCACAGACAACGGAATAAAGCGTGAAAATAAGTGGCCTGAAGATTCACATCAACTGACCTTATAATTCTTCACCGTTGTAACCGGTGGGAGTATGAGTCCAGATGACTATATCCCTGCCACAAACACGTTAAAC
>JAMKCH010051070.1:0-16139 GCA_023653785.1 Ophioderma brevispina
TCTTGACTGATTTTCCATTCATGGTTAAAATCTGATTATTTTGAAACAGTGATTTCTTAACCCTTAAAAATCTCAATTTAAACATAGCCAGAGATGTCAGTCACTCTTCTAAAAAAACCCTGAAAACCTGTGATCAGTCACCCACGCAGTGAGTGGGTATACCCATGGCCGGGGGTCGAAGGGGTAGCACCCCTGAAACTGCCTTTGTTTAGTCCATAAGCCAGTCTGCCTGCATGGAAGGCACTTGAAGCTAAGTGGACTGTTGGACCCGAACCTCAACAAAGCTCCATATCGGGCAGTTAGCAGGTCGCCTAGGAGCTTCAGAGGCATAGGTCTATCAACTTTTAGTCTATACTTGACTATCAACTTTCAGTCTATGTTACTTGAAATGGAGACAAAAAAGTCCATTTGCCAGTCTGTCTGCATGGAAGCTTGAAGCTAAGTGGACTATTGGACCCAAACCTCAACAAAGCTACATAATGGGCAGCTAGATGGTCACCTAGGAGCTTATCAGAGGCATGGGTCTAAACACTTTGTCTATTTTACTTTAAGTGGAGACTAAAATTATAGAATAAAAATTAGCAGTCACTGGAACAAGATTGAATTTTCTTCTGAAAATACCTTGATAGTGATGCATTTTAATACCTTCAGAAAAGTATTACTAACTCTTTCAAAACTGGTCATTTACTACTAGTATTTCAACTCAACTGCAGTAATATGAAAAGAAAACAAAGATATTTAAAGTGTAGAAATAAAATAAAACTATTGAAGATTCCCTTTTCCCTACTGGTATTGTTGATTAACAATGCCGCAATGTTAATCACAAAACAGTCTCTTACAATAATAATACTGCGCTTGGGCTATCAATGGAAAGGCACAAAATCAAATGCAGGTATCAGTGAAAATCGTCGGGAATGTAAGTCGGCCGTCAGGTTTTTAATCACTTGATTTTGCTTCTGATTTGTGAAGTTTCCTGGTCACTTTTGAAGAAAAATTCTCATTCAAAAGGTGGGATTATTATGGATAAAATGTCAGAACTTTATTGGTCAAATATTTAAGGATTTTTCTGGCAAATTATTTCACTTTTTTCCATCTATTTTCTTTATTTTTTTGAAGTCGCTTGATATATTCAGAAACGGTATTCAGCCGTTTTTTAGCACTTTAATGAATCGAAAAAAGGAAAAATATGGCAAATTTGTACTACTATTTATACTAGTCGACAGGTATACAATACGCTACTTTTACTTCTACAAAAAATCCCTAACATGAAGCCCTTGATTTCCGGTTTTCTGCATATTTAATCCTTCAAAAATATAACCGGAAAAATCCTGATTCTTTTTCCTGTAGATTTAAAAAAACCGGAATTCTGGGAAAAACCGGAAGACTGGCATCTCTGCATAGCAGTCGCCCCACTAGATCAGTGAGTCGCCCCTGGATTGTTCCCAGTTTATTTTCTTTAGAATAGGCACGAGCACGCTTATTTTCGCTGATTACCTATAAATTACGAACATACACCCGGAAGTCATGGAAGTGGGAGACGACTGTGTTTATTAGCTTCAATTTTTCGGTCACTTCGTGCCCTTTTAGGGCCAAACTTTCACGGATGTAAGCATGAGCTGTGCACCGTTTGTATTTTTAAAATTGAGCTAGTAGGGATGCTAAGACATCAAAGTTTTCATATATGCACGGATTCGTGTCATCGAAGACTGTAAGTATAGGGCGATTGCACGGCAGGTCAATAGGTTATCTTGGCCAGACCTGCCTCCAGAACAACCCAAGCATGCAGAGAATACAAAGGAATCACCTGTAGAAATAGCTGAAATGTTTAGGTGAACCAGGTGCATGCATTGTATTCTTCGCATCCTTGGATGATCTGGAGGGCAAACAAAAGTCCATTCAAATTTCAATATAATTTACCTTCCTTGCAAGGGCCCTATACCAAAATTCTTGACTTTGTGGCACAGTGAGCTACAGTGGAGCCTGTTGTTTTTGCTAACTAACTAAAACTACGCTCTGGCTCTATTGGATAGGAGATAGTATAACAATATTGACTGCTCATTAGGGACATTGTCAAAATAACTACCGGAGTGACTGGAGACCGTGACCCTAAAATAGTAGCAGCAGGTCTCCAGACACCGAGGGAGGTATTTTGCACATTTCACGAATATAGAGCAGTCAATTTTGTTTTATATAACATAAAAAAATTATTTCTGTCATTTGAAAAAACTTCCAAGCTCGTCGAGGTCTGCTGCCCAAACCGCAACTAAAGGCCTAGGTCAAGATACCATACAAGGAATAAGTTCCCGTAAAAATGAACTATTTCCCCGTGATGGGGAGATAGTAGCTTTTTATGGGGAACTTTTTTCCCTCCTTTGAAATTTTGGGGAACTAGCATAAATATTTTATGTCACGTATACGTATCCCCAATCATGACAGAAATATTTTTATGTGTTAATAATAGGGGCTCTATCGTAGCGGAAAAGGCCAGAGCAAACTCGGGCTCCTACATGTAAGAGTAAACAGGATCGAAAAATGAAAAGAAAAATCCGAGGCTCCGAACTAGTCTTGTGCCTAAAATACATTCCCTTGTGAACTGCCCGATATGCCTGATAATGCACATCCCCTTACCACCTTTTGTAGAAGGTTACGGCTATTTCGCGGACTAGGTCTTGGGAATTACTGGTTGTGAAATCTATTTACCGGTACACTACTGACTTGGTTGATTCGAACCTGTGATCCTGCATTATATTATTATAAATCGATGCTCTACCACTACACTATCGAGGAAGGATGTGGGTGGTGATTGATTTTAAGGGATGAATTAGTTCCTGCCACCACGTTAAATTCGGCTACCTTTAGATGTCGGTTTATTCCGTTAATGTTGCCGAATTCGTAGCCTGTGGCAATACTAAATTCTTTCGATTTTAATCCTACATAAGCTTTACGGATAAACCGATAATACTATTGAAATGAATGATATACTAATAAATAGCGCCCGCATAAGTTTGTGCGGTAACTGGATTTCACAACGTAATATTCGCCGTGAACTATCTGTTCGAATATCAACCGGAAATGACCCCATTTACGTTTAGAAGGGCTATGTAGTATAGAATGGGCGGCCGAGCACAGGCCTAATCAAACATATTTGGCATAACATACCGAAATCGCTCCGCTGACTGAATTTCCCTGCTAACGCCACATAATGTTTGAAATTTGTTACTACTAAAATTACAGAACTTACTATTGGCTTTCTTGGACATTAGTTTGTTTCATATCTTGGTTGATTCCGGTGAAAATTGTCACATTGTGCCTGCACTTTGGTGTTGATCAACACAGACAAAACATCGCTGCGACATGTGCGAGTTTCTCATGATGGCATTGTTTCTATATTTAATTCGCTTTTGCTATCCATTTGTTTCTGTTGTTCTTTACCACGCCACGCCAATAATCCCGTAGAAAGGCACACTTCTTCATAAGCGTGGCAAGCAACCTCACATTTCATTCATCTGTAGTACTTGTTTATCAACGCTGATTTTGTTAATTTCAGATATTGGGGAAGATCATTTTTAAAAACATTGTTGATCTGTCACGTGAGTCTGATTCTGATCAGGGAAAATAAAAATGGGAATTCAAAGTGGCTGTCTGCTGACCCCGTATTTCAATTTTCATGGTAATGTCATCACACTCCGTTTAGTTTAAAGCTTCCGCGTTGGGAATATTACCCGCGCTTCGACAGCTAAGGGACATAACACGGCCTCATAATGCAGTAGGCACGCGCACCCAGCTCTGCTATTCCGATGACTATAATGGCATAGCATTATGGCATATATAATTGGATGGTAGAACAAATACGGTTGACGCATCGTCCCAATGGCTGTGCCCTGTGGTGTCGCCAATTGCTGAGACAACTCCACATTCTTTCTTTAGACTTACAATTGGACGATTCCCATTTGTGGCAAAGGGTTTGAGCACAGCTTTCGTAATATTTGAAATATCTTGTGGCGCCTTTGAAGAGAATAATCATTTGGTTCGATACTGTTCTACTGCTAAATAATATACTTATGTCGTAATCAATTGCCAAACGATCTAAACATGCCTATATGTGAAATAGGCCGAATTGACTTTACCTTGTCGCATTATTTCCCCTATGCGCCACATAGTTCATCCATCAGACTGCATTGTGGTCTGAACAGCATCTGTCACGGCAACGTTTTCCAATTTCAAACAAACCAAAAATGGAGGACATCTCAGAGGTAATTTTTCGATTTGTAATTGTACACACAACTGATCGACTACAAAAGAAGATTCAGAACAAGAAGCAGGCATACACTCAAGAATACATATAATGGATTGTTATGATAAGAATACCGACCAATTTCCGAACACCTAAACACAAACAATAGCGTCGCCAAAAAGTTGAACGCGACCCGCACCGTTTCTTGAGGACGCTTATACTCCTCGATCATCATCCAGATAGCAAGCGAAGCATATGCTATCTGAGATAGAGTTTTTCTCGATCAAGACTATTCCTGGCGACTAGACTAGTCACTTCCTTTAGGAAAAGCTGCAAAACGTTTTCAATTCGAAGTTTGTCATACCGACATACACTCTCACTCGCTCGGTTTGTTTATATTCGGACCGGTCCATGCCTCCTGTAACATGAATGGCAAGGCGAAGACCTGACACAATCTATCTACCTGTAAAAAACTTACATTTTGGCCATTTCCTAGTTATCATCATCAATGATAATGAGCAGTAGGCACAGAAAATGAAAACCTGCTTTTCTTCCTGTGGTTTCTTCAGTATATCGTGGTAGTTTTGGGGGATATGAAAATTCCGACGATGGTTGTGAAAGAGTCGCTCAAGCCTAGAACTTAGAGCTAGGTGAGATAGTTGAATCCAACAAGGACTCACGATAAGTGCGCATGCAGCCTTTTCAGGATATCCTGTAACTGCGGCACTCACTTAGGGTAAATCCAAAAAAGTGCGCATGCACCATTTATAGGATTTCCTAAGAGTCTCCGCGCACTTCGGATAAATCCGTAAATGTGCGCAGGCACAATATTTCAGATTAGTCCTAGGAACCGGATTGTGCGATCGCTATGTATTGATCCAAGCCCTCTGTATCCTATTGTATTGTATATATCAATTACAATGCCAATGAAGTGTTTGTTAAAAATCTAAAGGTATGTCCATGGTTTTACACACACCGAAACTGCTCAATATTGACAATACATACCTCTATGGTTGTACGTATTTGGATACGAGTGGCCTACACCAACAAACTGCCGAATGGGGGGAAAATAATTTAAATGAGTGATATTCAAATCTCCAAATCAATAAAACCCCTGCCGGATTTCACAGTAGACGTAATAAAAATGTTAAACCTGCATTTTTAGTCATCTCGGAACACTACTGTAGCAGTGGGTAATGGCCCCCGCAAAAAAATTGTGAATTGTCCATACACGACTTTTTAAAAGTTGGTAGGTGGTCGGAAAAACTTGAAACATGTTTGTTTGTATTAATAAAGTTTATCAACACTAAAAATCCATGGGGGTTTTTCTTTCTCAAAAATGCATCTTTGTACAAATATGAAACCCACGAACATGCTAAGAAACATTTAAACACTCAGCTTTTTTTTTATGTTTTAGAAAGTTAAAATTTAAAAAAACAACCTTTCTTTGGAAGTTTCAAATTAAGGGTCGTATTCTTTTGTATAGTAAAAAGGAAAAAAAAACGATTTCCAAAATTAGGGTCGGGTCGGATGAGGACAATCCAACACTTTTTTTTTGGCCTAATCAATGAAGATTTTCAAACTACGCTCCATGAATCTTGTCGCGAACTCGCACACCATATAGCGCATTTTGAACCCAAATATATTGCACGGAAGATTACAAAAAACATATATGTTATCATTGCATGTTGCTCCTGAAGAAAGAACAATTTTTTGCATGGCACCCCTGCCTACATACATACATACATCATACTCATACATACATACATACATACCTAACATACATACATACATACATACCTACATACATACATCAGACATCATACATACTACATACATACATACAGTACATACATACATACATACATACATAATACATACATCCTACCATTACTACATACATACATACTACATACCATACATAACATACATACAACAGCCAGCATATATTGGCGCAACCCAACACCCACCAAGGTGTCATTACACACACTTGGTCACATGTAATATTTTTTAAATAAGTCACAATTTAGAAAAACAGTTTAACACTATGTTATTGATATGATAAACCAACACCCACTTAATAGAAAATGGTGTATTGCAACATTAACAGCTACTAAATGTTTTCTCAAACCTGTTTTGAAGTGTATATATGATGTCCAGAACCCTGTTTAAGTTTTTACTCTCTGTGGTGCCAAACCTAGGTGTTTTTTGAAAGTTTTATAGTTCCAGAACCCGTATAAAAAAGGGGCACAAAAAAAAACCTCACAATTGGGGGCCGGGTGGGCTCACTCACTGTCTTATTTCCCCTCGGATTTCAGCTTTGTCGTTTTAACTCTCACGTAAATATTTAAATTCGCATGATTTACAAGGCATTTTGATCGCAGATGTTGACCAAAATCGGGATCTCCGTTAACCACAGATGTTGAAAAAAAAACAAGAATTAAAAACGGTGCAGTAATTGTTTACCCTTCGTTTATCGTTTTGGTGGCTTGGAGCAATGTATGACCTGCAGTGTCCGCCGTTTCGATATTCCGCCGACTGTGTTTTGTCATTTCAGCTCTTATGAACGGAACAGAAATATTCAAAATTGCAATTTTGGTAGAGACGCATCTGATTTGTACGAAATGCCTGGCAACCGCCTGGGTAAAGTCAACGGTTCCATTATATATAAAATCCTAAAATGTTTGAGGGTAAGCTAAGGGAGACGATCTAGGCTCCTGGAATCACTAAATGTCCATTTAACATGTTTTTTTTAATAACTTAACGAGCCTGTCACTTGTGCTTCAGTCTGTGAAGGTCGGAGACGCCAGCTCCAGGGAAGCTCGCCACAGGTAACCTAAAGGTTACCCTACTCCTGTTGTGCCGTTGCAGAGCGGGTTGGAAATTCTCAATTGATCCACGCTGATCTATCCAGGAGCGTAAGAGGCCGACACAGTCCGAATGGAGGGGGTTTTGACAAGGCGAATCCGCGCTCCAACTTATTATGTCCGCCATCTGAGCTGTCAGCACATCATGAAACAACACCCTTCCACTGAGGATGAGCTTTGTGAATGGAGGTGACCTTTAGAATACAGAGTAGTGAATGGGTAAGATTGGAGCCAGACCCAGGGGCATCAGCGACCAATAAGATGCATGTGTTTGAACAAGGTTTGAAGCAAGGCTTGCAAAGCACTCGCCGATCCGGGTAAGGAAAGAACCCGTGCAAACTCTGGGTGCAGTAATTCTACAATGGTCGAATGGTTCATCATCAAGGTCTTCATCTGAACTGAAGGCTGACTATGCAGTACCATGCTGGACAACGTCTCCTCTCCTCTCTGCATTGTTACGAGGACCTATGCGCTGGAACCTTTTTCAGACTTCGGGGCATCATCATACGCTAAGGGCGCACAGCTGTATTGTCAGCTGATGAAGCAACTCGAAACGTAACCTAGGATACAATCAGACGTTTGAAAGTTTCATCACTGCCTACGGGCATCACGTTGTCCGTACTCTTGCCATGATTGGTCTGGCACCTGGGTGTGACATTCTGTATCGAGCAGACAACTGATGAAGGGGCCAATCAGAAGGTGGTTTGATGCAGAGGAAGGATGAGGAATAGTGATTCTGGCCACAAGTGTTTGGGTACACACCCTCAATCACTTCTCCGATGTCAACCAGCGCATGGAGGACGGTGTCAAGAACTGATCCACCACTCCACAAAGACCTTTCCAAAACACGGATGTAGTCGAGACGCTGAAGCAATTGGACTTGCCCTCAAGTGGTTTGAGGAGAGCAATCCCTTCGAATCACACATTCGAGACAAGCCTTTGTTTCACGAGCACGGGCAGATGACACACCACGTCAACGCGGAGAGAGCTGCTGAAGTTAGGGAGGGAGATGCATATCAAGCTGGACGGAAAGTCAGTGACTCGACCATGCAGGTGAATACAAAGTGTACAAGGCCCCTGTCAATCGGCTCAGAAACACTCCCAAGGTCAATGAAAAGAAGGTTCACCTAAACTCACTGAAGTTGTTCAACCGACTGATACTTTTCCCGCCCAACGCGGCATGAGACAGTCGAGACAAGCGTAAAGTATGAGCTCACTCCCTTCCCCTGCCTTGTTCCATCAACAAAGATCATAAAAATGAACAAGCGAACAAAGCAGGTTTTCCAAGAACCAGCCTGAAGGGTTGACTGATTCCGCTTTGACCTCACTCGACCAGCCTGCTTCCAGTTTTAGTGGTTGATGGCGGATGGCTTCTCCGACAATTGTTAAGTGGGTACAAGGTCGACTTGGCAACATTCCAACAGTTACCTGAGCTACGTGCAATGTCTCGGCGTCGGTCTCAGAAGCTCACTGTGGTCTTCGAGGCTATAACATCTAGCCAAAAGATCAGACCACATCCGGCGTACCAAGAACTCCTGCTGTGATCTACAGATTTGACCAGATGTGATACATTTGTCCCCAAGGAACAAAGTTCATGGATATACCCAAAAATAACCAGAAGTGAGCTCATCCATCTCCTCTCTTCAACATTCCAGAATTGTCAATCACGTGGATCTGTGTGACAATGATGCTGAACACTTCGATGTGAGAGTGGGCACTGGCTGCTGCTACAGATGGCTCTGTTTTTGAGGTTCAGTAACATTTTGTTAGGTATTATACTTGCAAACGAATATATATTATACTTTTGGTATTTTTTTCTGTCTTTATACGACTTTTTCATTGTTTAGTTCACCGTGTTTTGCAAAGTTTTGAGCGCGATTGCGCTCAATCGTATTCTATTTATCAGGTGTCGGGCAGAGGACGCGGACATGCTGATTATGCTGGTACACCATAGCTCAAGCACCAAACCAGCCACTCTTCTTCTTCTTCACTACATCGAAGGGCTCTTACGATGTCAGGATCCGAGAAGCTCTCTCAGAAAGACAGAGGCGCTACTTGCTCTTTACTCACGCCTTCAGCGGTAGTGATACGGTTTCTGCAATCGCGGGCCACGGGAATCATTCTATTTGCCAGGAGAGCCCTTCCTGACTCGATGTCGTGAGCCTTCTCGGGCCAGGAGACATTGAATATCATATGGACATCTTCCTTGACGTACGGCTACTAAAGCCAGACGTGGTGATCAGGGCTGGTATAGCGATTTTCCAGTACATTTACCATGAACCAGGCACTGCTTTGGGTGAAATTCGATACAAACTAGTCTTTGTCGCGGAGGCGGGGCGGCCGGGCTGACATCAAAACCAAGACTCTACCCCCAACAGAGGGTGCAGCTGCACATCATTCACTACTTGCCTATCTCCACACCCGGTAACTGGATGCTTCGTCTTGCAGAGCATGTCTTGGAGCCCAGTGACTATGAGGACAGCCGGGGTTCGTGGTTATGAACCAGTTTTCAACAGTAGATCCCACTGGCTCCTGAGGAGCTGCTCCGGTTCACAACTTTCAATTGTACTGAGATTGCAGCAACAGGCGGTGCAGCTGCAAGAAGAATGGTGCAAGTGTATCCTCAGCATGTGGAAATTGTAAAGGCATTACATGTATGAACTGTATCCCTGATGATTAATATTCTGGAGAGACTCAGACCTCGACTCCTGAAGTATTTGAATTATCGAGTAAACCCTTTACAACACATTGGTGGAGAGATATCTTGGTAAGGAATTTGTTGAAAATAGTGGACATTAAACACAAGTGGATGAACCAATGGTACCGATTCCGGATCCCCGTTTATGGTATTTTAATTTCAAAAGGGAAAACAAAGGTCAATGACCTTTCCATAGATTTCAACTTTATAAATCCCAGAATGTTTTACTTATAAACATTAAGGCTCCACATCTGGGGGAAGTTTTCTGAAACTTTCAGCAAAATCAACTAAGGAATCTCCAACCAGAAGACGATTGTAGACCATAAGAAGTTAAATTTTTACCAAAAAATTACCAAAAATAGTTTTTGCTCAAATTGTGTACTATTTTTAACAGATTGATTTGTTTTTAGTATCACCATGTTGGATAGTTCTTAGCTTTAAAATGAGCCTACTTTGAATATTTTGGATGCTTCCTTTCGGATACTGTGACCCAGAATTAAATTAATAAAATTTTTGACCTTGAGAAAGTGCTTGACCCCTGCCCACCACGGGGTCCCTAGGGGAGTTTAATTTACATGTTTTTGAAATTTGTTGGTAGACACCCTCATAACCACATTGGTGAAGAAATTCTTGGTAAGGACTTCGTTCCCAGATTTGGCCAGAATTTCTGATAATATTCCTGACTAACAGAGTAACGCTGCGCACTTTCCATTTTTGTGCGTCAGACCGTGAATAGGGGTCTCACCTACCTGGAGCTTACCAACAAAAGCGGAAGCCCTGGTATGGCAAGCGAAATACTCCATTAGGCGAGAACTCGTTTTGATAGGGATTTTATAACAATAGCCGGGAACAATAGGTGACTCAAATTGTGTTACATTTATAGTATATATTTGTATTTTTTGTTGTCTGATTTTGTAATTATAATTTTATTGATAAATATCATTAGTAATTGAGGTGAGAGGGGGTTGCAGGGACTGTGAATGGAGGAATATTTTCAGTCTTCTCAAGTGACTGTGACTGTAGTTTGTTATTCAATTTCAAAGAACTTTTTTACATGAAAAGCACAGAGTAGGGCCTAATGATTATATATCTTGCAAAATGCCGGTCGTTATAACCCACATAAGTGTACAAACTCTAAAGCGTAAGAATCGGTACATTTTGGCCCTGGCTTTTCTAAACTTGAATCATGTTTTAAATTGAATCGAAAAGAAAAACGAGAATAAAATTCGGGGTCCGACTTTTATTAGTACAAAAAACAGTCGTAAATGCAATCTTCAAGACCACTTTAAAATGCTTTATTATCTGTTTTCCCACAAAGAACGGTAAAACAATGCATTATATGTGTTGATATGAACTGAATCTAGCATTGGCATTGCTAAATTGCATTGCAATTCAATGGCCGATTATTGAATTTGAAAATTAAAAATGACTGATAGTGTCTTTACTAATGGTGAATTAGAATGATTTGCTAAGGCTGATACTCATCGATATGAGTCTTGTATATTCCTTCACTCTTTACAGTGCAAAGTATTATTGACTGATTGATTAATGGTCCATGGCCCGCTCGCTAATAGCCTCGTCCCAGAACCCACCAGATTTTACCGGAAGTGGTCGATATTTGATATCAAAAGAAGCTACTATTTTTCCTCATTTACCCTCCTGAAATCGTAGGGCTAAGATGTTTTGGTTTTGAAGTTATGAGCGAAAATGTACTCTCAGTTTTTGGTCGACCAAAATGCAATTTAACCAGTACTCTATGGAGCTCACAAAATCACGTTTCCAGCTCCCATATTAAAACAGACTGAAATATCGGCAAGACACTTGCAGATGGGATTTGGGGTGATGGCCATTCTATCAAGATGAAAACGTTTATACACTTAATCGGACCATCCTCCTTTAAGCCACACGGCACGGTGTGTGTGCGAGTTTTAAAATTAAAACCCCCAAAGTAAGAAAAAAAACACAAAAAAGCTTATAACTCCATGATACAAGCGACACACACCGGGTATATTAACAATCACTTCCCTTTCTTTGACGCGTGTTTGACGCGTGTTTGAAAACCACTAGGTGGGAGTATCGGTAACGATCGCCTTAACTACTCGTACTCAACGCGCAACATATAGTTCAACCCTCAGCATTAAATATGTGCACATTTCATGAGCAAGAATGCATTTAGACAACGGAAACGACGAGTTTAAAATGCTTTCAAACGTTTATTTATAACGATTAGTAGTGGCAAATGTGAATCTTAAAAACGGTCTCACAGACCTACAGCATTTTATTACGAACTGAATTAATACTGACAAACTTTAGTACTGATTTGTATTTTATCCTCAGAATGTGCCTCTACTGCTATAGTGATAACATTGAAAATAATTTCAGGGAGAGGTGGCCCACTGTTAGGTATTCGCCTTTGTGCAAAGTTCCCCGGTTCAAATCCCGGTATGGCCACTCGCTGGGATTTAATCGGGGTACTAAATTCCCTGGATT
Source organism: Ophioderma brevispina (assembly GCA_023653785.1). NCBI lineage: Eukaryota > Metazoa > Echinodermata > Ophiuroidea > Amphilepidida > Ophiodermatidae > Ophioderma > Ophioderma brevispina. The sequence continues at coordinate 12,290 of JAMKCH010051070.1, forward strand.
TATTTTGTATTGAACTTTGATTAACAACTAGAATTCCGCTCTCCCGCGTGGTTTCATTTGGACGTTGGGCAAATGAACCACGAAATATCCGTTCTTCGGAGGGACGTTAATCCGTCGGTCCCATGTACAGAGCGTCATACCTGTCCATGTATATCACAGTCAGTTCGAGAAGAAGTGGGTGGTTACCCCTGATTGTCCCAAGCCGTTCTGATCAGTTTTCGATAGATACCCCTAGTAGAGTGGTACCACTGTTGGGTATACCTCTGAGGTCTCGTTCCTCTAAATGGTTAATAATAAATAAATCAATAAATAAATAAATACATAATTGACTTCATCAAAGAAAATGTTTAACGAAACTTCTTTTTTTCAATATCACTAATGAAACCTCACTTACTAGCAGTCATAGCATATACAACAATCGCATCTTATGTTTCCTCCGTGGCTCAGCGGTCTAAGCAATAGACATTATTGATTTTACTTTTTGACAGTCTGTTGCTGTCAGTTCGAGTCCGCCTTTGGCCCACCCTTTTAGGTCCAGGCTACAGACTCTTGCTACTAATACAACCTTGTTTTATTAGATCTATATGGTTTTTTCAACGGTTCTAGACCGGTTTCTTATGCTGATTCTGAATCCGTTGGATACCAGACGAGAACCTTGGGCATTTTGTAGAAACGCAAAAAATCAAAATGGCCACCAAAACACAAACATAAAAGAATAAGTCATTTTCTTAAAAATGTGTAATTTTCAGCCTGTCGCGTTAAAACATTAAGTACCTATTTACATATGATTCTGTAACCACGCAATAATTAATTCAATCTGGCTGCCAATACAAGAAAGTGTCTGATCGTGATCTACTTTTGATGCGGTTTGTAATTTGGTATCTACCCACGTGGGTTTTGAACATTAGGCAAGAATTAATAACCATAAAAATAATTTTAACAATGTGCTGTATAGGAAATTCCTTCATTATAGGCGTCCAAGATGGCTTCCGCTACTCTAAATGCTCTAATTGATAAATGTGTCTGACCTATACTGGCATATTTGTGTAAGAATCAGATCAGTTTACATATCATAGGTAATCAAAGCACTCGATACATGTCGATTTCCATCCAAGATGGGATCCCAAAATGGCTGGAAATGGCCACTTACTAAGCGTGGAAATCCGATCACTAATAGCTTAGAGATAGGTGTCCTCCTTGTTTTTAGTAGTTTTAGGCATCATTTGGCTTCCATATTGGGATATTTGATGAATAACAACTAAAGACACTTAAGATGCCTTACTGGGATTTTTGGAAGTGAAATCCAACTAAACATCATTAAACAAAGATATTTTGAGCGTTACAGCGTTGAATGAATAATGTCCTTCACGGACTGACATTTGCAGCCATATTGAACGCTAGTGCATCTATGGTCATTGTGTTATTTACAGGTAGTTGTGCAGTATCAATCACTTTGATTATATTACGATATCCTAACGGCTCTGAATGAGTTATAGTGACATTCACACACATTACAAGCTCTTGGCTAGATGCAGGAATAAAATTTTGCAATTTTGGAGCCATCTTGAAGGGTTATTGATTGGATTGATTATCAAATTATTGAACGCTAGTCATAATCGTCTCAATCACCATATTGATTGATTTAAAGCATTGAGTATATATACCAGTTACCATTCTACGGTCAAAAGTAGATAAATTCAGAGGCTTTTTGTATTGGCGGCCATATGAATTTCTTAATTAGGTGGTTAATGAATCATATTTAATTGGTCACAAATGGGTGTTTTGACTGGACAAGCAAAAAAAAAATTACAACTTTGGAGCAAATAACAAATGAGGTTTTTAGTATTTTGGTGGTCATTTTCGGATTTGTGCGTTTCTTTGAAAATGCTCAAGGTTTTATCTGGCATCCATCGGATTCAGATTCAGCAGGAAAAACTCGCTAGAAACGTGAAAACTGGAAAAACAGTATATCATGAATTTATAAACAAGGTCACATGGTTCTGTAGCCTGGACTATTTAGGCCATATGAAAATTAGTGCCATATTAAATTACTTCTGGTGATCATTTTCTCTTTAATGTGTAGGCTAACGGTCTCCCGACCATTTGAACAGAATTGGAAGATATGTGTAAATTGTTAGTATTCATGATTGTCTGGATCTGGATCTGGATTATTAAATACACTGAATGGCTCTAAGCGCTCAGAATGGTTCAGGACAGATCAAAGGTTCGATTTTACTTATTGAAATTGAATTATATGGCCCGTGAGCGGTCTCCCCGTTACGTGATCCCCCAGATCCTCGCCTTGACCATGGTTTGTATTCTATAGGGTTCTAGTGTAATCAGAAATATGATGTGATACCTTTAAAAAATTGGGTAGCAAAGCCCCGATGACGTCATTTTGAGACGTGATCAAATTTTGGAGAAATAATATGTAAATTTTCAATTATTTATTCTTGAAATTCGGATTAACCAGATAATATGTATTTGTTATTTATCTTCACCCCATTCACAAAATATTTATTTCGTTTCCATTTTTATATCAGTTGTAATATATTTACCCCATTGACTTATTGTACCAAAACAAAAAACTTTAAGGGCGATTTTCAATTTCTGATTTTTACTTGTTTTTGGGCATGAAAAAAAAAGTAGCTAATTTCTATGACAAACATACTCTGCAACAATTTTTAACCCATCTTTTTAACTTATTTATATGCATTAGGATGTATTGAGCAGGAATATGAATGTTTTATTTCCAAAAATTATTTTTAGTAGAATATATGGACAAAAATCATGACGTCATCAAGATTGGGCCTGGTGGTAAAAAAAAATTCGAAAGATGTTTTTTACCTTATTATGTTAGCTGTCATTGCCATCTTTAATTTCAAAGCATATTGAACCTTTATCCAATCATAGATGAAGTAATAGGCCAAAACTGATCTATTTTTACACATTGAGCCCATATGTAAAATCACAATTAAAATGCCTCTTTTCGTAAAATTGTGATTTTCATTGACTATGAGTTTTAGAAAGGCAGGAAACAGGGGGGTACCCCCTCGGAATTCGTATAATGCACCCGTTGTTATGATTTTGATACCAGTGAATAGCTAGGACCCTCTTCTTTCCATTGATACCAAAATTAAGTAATATAAATAAGTATCCAACATCTTATGTGGGTCACAATGACGTCATAAGTCCGTGAGCCGGCAAAAAAATTGTCATTTTCCACCAGAACATTTTCGAAAATCCATTTTGCGCTAAAAAGATATAGGAATGTCGGATTCATTGCGGTTTTTTTCAAGCACTAAATGAGCAATGGACTAGTTCTTACAGAAACATAGACTTTTAGAGTACCATAATGTGCTAAATTTATAAAAAATGTACCAATGATGAAATATATTTGGGTGGGCAACCACCCCCTCTACCCTTCGACATTGAACGGCATACCCTAACCCCGGTGAAGGTGATACGTTTGCATGTGTTGCGATATAATAACCAAAAGGACGAGGGAATGAATACCTAGAAGCTTTAACGAAAGCTTCGGCATTTTTTTTAGCGCATTAGGTTCACTAGGGGGTGGTAATCCCCCTACCCGTAAGACGAGGGTGAACCTTGTACTAACCACACCATATCCTCGAGGTTGTTGTTCCAATTCATAGTAAACATTCTATACAGTACCCAATGGTGGTCAAGTGAAATCAATGCTATATGGGTTTCTATTCTATATCATAAAGGGTACCATCATATACGTCACAAACGAAATCACAATCCCAAGAAGATGAAACCAAAATTTCCCCGTATTACAGGACAGAAGACCAAGTTTTCAATTTGAGCCCAAAATGTACAAACAAGG
>JAMKCH010051071.1:0-64956 GCA_023653785.1 Ophioderma brevispina
ATGGATTAGATATCAAGCTAAAGGATAGGCCTATTTATAATTAAAATTCAGTAGTATTGATATGGTTAATAGGAGCAATAGACAATTCACACCATCCCAGCCCGTACGCGGGGGGGGGGGGGGGGGGGTGCGGGGGTGGGCGTCGCCCCCCCCCCCACCCCCCCCCCAATTCCACAAAAGGGGCAAAAGGTCCAGTTAGCTGAATTCTTTGATAAAAAGGTCCAAACTGTAGACATTTGACCAGAAAGTCCACTTTTTGGTGATAAAATGTTCAAAAAGTCCCCAAACGGACCATTTTAGGGGTTAGGTCAGTTTTAAAAAATATAAATACCAAAAAATGTCCCTTTGTTTTCGAAAAAAGTCCCACTTTTCCGACTTCCGCACCCCCGAAAATAAATCCGGCGTACGCTGCCCCTGCACAAATCACATGATCCAATAGAGGGATAGCCTGTTCATGTCTGTTCATCACTCTAACTTGATCTGCTGATGTCACTATCAAATAATTCACTATTCTGGTACCCCGCTTTGTCAGGCCATGTTTTATTCTGGCTATTTTGCTCCAAATTGATTTATTGTTAGAATTGTGCCTAATATGGGAACTAAAACATAGCTTATCAAGTAAGATCGATATATAATTTCATGGTTGCTTTACCCATCTTTAAAAATGAGGCTTGCGTATTTGTGATAACGTTTTAATTCCAAGGTTTTTGTGAGGTAATTTCACCTTTCCAGGATGGATTTTCATTTTCATAACAAGGACACCCTTGACAAAGTATTTCAATTCAAATCACAAGCGAGCTAATTGGCAATGATAGCCATCCCAGAATCAAGAACTTTTAAATAAGCCAGCCCAGGATCAACAACTTTTATTTTGTAAGCCATCGGTTTCCAAACTGAAAAGTGTCTCAGAAAAAATGTCAGATTTTGGATTTTGCTAAAACCTGAAAAAATAAAGGGACACATATTAACACTCGAGAAATTGTAATCCCATAAAAAAAAACTAAGACCGATTTCGTGATCCACAACAGTGTCGTTTTGTCAAACTAACCTATGAAGGGTGTAGATTTATGGGATCATCTGAACATCATATGAATATACTGGCGTTTTAATCGAAAGATGTAATTTTCTCTGCCCGTAAACGGACAGAAATTACGCACAATATACTATATAACATTAACAGTACAAGCATTTGCTCAATCACCAAAATGCAGGTTGAAATCAACTGGAATGTTTGGGAGTAAGGTTTTCTCAGGAGAGTTAAACTGGAATATTAATAAATAAAACAAAGTGCTAGACACGAATACAGCCGTCGAAAAAAATGGTACAATCAAAAATCGATTTTTTTTTCAATGTTATATCGTCACATAAATTAGTCGTTTTGTACATCACATTAAAAGAAAGGCCAGGCCCTTTGCCAGGATTTTTTTTTCATCTCATTTGCTGTTTCATCGAGCGATAACTCCAGCTTACTGCGGACACAAATAGCGAGTTTGGGGGTGCACTTTTTGGGTTGAGCGAAAAAAGGTTAAAGGAATTCTTTAAACATAAGTTATTCACATTATTCTCAAATAAAAATTTCAGAAATTATGGTTCAGAATATTCCAAACTTTCCTGTGGGGACTTTATTTGTATTGCTTATTATTTATGAAAAGGATATTTTACATTTGAACGGATTGTGTGGAACTATTAAAACTTGTGTTGATAAGCTATCTTTCCCCTTTGTTTACTTTAAGCTGTGTTTTGTTGCTTTGTCAAGTTGGCAATCTTTTGTAGCTTCAAGACAGCAATGGCATAACTGCGGCAAACAACTTCTGGCCCATGCAAATAAAAGTGGCACAAATCGATGTGGTGTATCGCACTAAATGAATTATATCTCTGATTACAAAATCAATAAGATGAAACAAACCCCATTGGAAAGCCTGGTCTTGGTTCTCTATATTATACCAAGTAAGAATGAATTATTTTGAAATTAATTAAAACATATGTACTACCAATTTTAATTTCCTGATTGTACCACCACTTTTTTTTAGACAGGATGTACATCGTAGTACGCTTGTATTTTTTTTCTGTACGGCCACCTTCATGAATTTTATGCAGCAACTGAATTTCACTCTGAATTGCAGTTACGTTGCTCGCACTCAATTGAAGTTATATCAATGTTCAAAGTATGAATCAGCAAGAAAGTGGACCAACTGGCTTCCAAAAATCTAATTTATGATGTGGTATAGTGGGGTAAGATTTTGCAACAACCGGAATTTGTAACCATAACGTATATATTTCACGTGCCTCACGATTTGTTTTGCTACGATTTTAACAGATCAATCAATATAATTGTAAAATTTGTGTTTCAATAAATTTTTACTAATATGTAAACGTGGTGTGTTATTATTTGTGAACGCTGGATGAGGATCTAGCGAACAGCGAACTGATTATCGATATGTTTCGATTCAGTTTCGCTTCAGTTGACAGGTGCCCAGTGTAGTAGCACTGCGTAGTTGTGTTGTTGGTGGTAGAACGTTGGATGTGAACCAGCAAACAGCGAACTGGTCATCAATACGTTTTCGGTTCGTTTCACTTTAAGGTGACATGCTGAGCTTCACAGGGTCACACCTGTCACTGTCTGGAGACAAGACGCAATCACATTCGTATCAAAATCAGGTTTTTTGCCCTTTGGGGAACAAGCATGCATGTGCTTATGTAGGCGTAGGATAGTTTCAATTAGAGTTGTTTCGAAGGCACATGTGGTCCAGTGGATAAAGCGCCCGAACCACACGCCAAAAGGTTGTGGGTTCGAGCGCACGTGGCCTATGTGTTGCGTCCTTGAGTAAAAAGTTTCGCTGTAACCTCATATTGAGCGATTTGGACTGGCAAATTGTCGACAACCCCTCCCCTCGGTACAAAAAACGCACCACGTCTAGTCGAAGATAGTAATAGATAATTTAAAAAATTATGGTTGTTGGTTGGTCAACAACTGTGTGGCAGGGTGTTTTTTGGGTCAAAAAAATCACTTTTTGAATAAAAACTTAAGAATATCAATATTTGTTTTAATTTTCTTGCAAACAACATTTGTAATCATTCATGCAATACTATCAATCTCTACATTGATATTATATTCCTGTTTATACAATATATAAAGGTCTAGAATTTGAGCCCCACAATCACCTTTTTTCCTAAAATAAGCATCCTTTTTATCACGTTTCACCACCTCGAGTATTATACCTGAACCTGTTTAATGCAATGTATAAAATCCTATATCAATAACAAAAAGGATACCATAAAATAAGCTTGTAATATTTTTACCTTAAAAAAATAAAAACAATAATAATTTTCCGCTAACTTGCAGCCAAAGTTCATTTTTCGGCATAGAAATCATCCCCCCTTTGGGGGGGCCACCAAATATTTTCAACCACAACCATCATTTTCTTAAATCTTATATATTTATCCTTCAAATAAGGTGGTTTTGTTTTGTTTTACGGTGGGGATGGGTAACTCGAAAACTAAGCACTTTTTCAAGGCTCGGCCGCTCCGCTATCATTTCCTCTTTTTAACCCCAGGTGTTGATATGATAGCAATGAGCTAGATGGCGTGTTCGTGAACATAAACCAGCTTGAAGCGCTTGACTTCGGTGAAAATAACGCAGTCAAAAATCGCGAAAGCTGGTTATTTTTACGAACGCCATCATAGCACATTGATTATTACATAGATTAGAGTCTAATATAAAAATAACATTTTTACAACAATATTTTTGGTTAAACATGCTGAAATTGATTGATAACGAATAATTTGTCGCAATTTAAATTAACATATTTAAAACACTGTCCTTGTCACCGTCTATTGACGAGCGTTTAACCAAATTCCAAATGGGATGTATTGATTGCTCTGGCCATTAACCTTCTAGTGACTAAAGCTATTAAGTATTAAAGCTATAACTTGCTAATCGGTTAATTGATTAGTGCTTTGCTAATTACGAAGCAGAAAGTAATCATGTATTTAAGTTTATCCTTGGGTTAAATTTGAATGAAATAAATCAAACCAAGCTTCGAGAATATTAAAGACTATTAACCCTATCCATCCTGAACATATTGATTATTCCGTGCAGAATTACAAAGAGTTATCAGTGTTTGAGTGCAATTGCATAGGGTTGAAGATGAAGAAAGAAAAACAAAAATAAAACCATCTTGATCTCTTGGTGACCGTCATCACTGTTAGTATATTTCTAAATTATGTACGTATCTGTATGGTATTGTGTGATGTCGACATTTGGGAAGCAGCAAAATTGATTCCAAATGGAAATGACGGCGTCGGATGCTTCTGCAAGCTTGATCCCAAGAGGTTGAAGCGACAGTTACTGTTTTTTTTTGGGGGGGGGGGGGTAGTTACCCTCTATATTACCCGTGTTTGGTCAAATCTTAATGTTCATGGAGTAGTTTTTTGTTCTTTGTTTTAATTTTTGTCTTTTGCAATTACCTAAAGGAAAATTGCAGTTCTGCATACACATTTTAAAATGACAGTATGAAAATCAAAAATCTGAATTTATATCATATATTTGCTGTTGTAAAAATTAATAAATAAATGTGGTCTGTCCATTTATGAGAAAATGTTTGATTGCGTAAAGAGCAATCATTTTTAAAGTTTTTACAGGTAGCCTACCGCTCAATGTTCTATAAAATAGGTTGTTTGCATAGTTGCACACCATAGATTTGTATCTAAGTTTGCCATCGTATATATACAGATCGCGCCGATGTTGTATATAATTGTCAGGACTTTGTATTTCTAGAACCATTACCGTGACCCACGTGTTTAGTTGTGACCCCGACTTCCGAGTGTGCAGTTATTAAAAAACAAGCTCTAGAGCTGTTATTAAAAATAACACCCCGGTAGACTTCTCCCCGAACCCGATCGTAGGAGAGAACGCACGGGGGAAAACAAAGGAAACAACCAAAAGACGCTAGCACGAGAAGTGTATAAATGAGCTACCGATGTAGAAGTAATTATACTCCGCCGAGAGTCGCAGTCCGGGCTGCAATGGGTACAAAGAATAGGGGGCACTCAATTCACTTGACTCTTCAACGCAACATTAGTTTCACGCTTTATCTGTTGGTCGTCTATGGAGCCCGGAATGTGGCTCCCGAGCGGAATTACTTTCACATCGGTGAAAATGATGAAAAAGGGAGAATGGTCACATGACCAACCAATTAGGGAGGAAATAAAGCACAAATTGCACCACATGGTGCGTGTTTTGAATCATGGCCCAGAAATCTAGAGGAATGACATGTAACGTGCAAGAATGTAGGTCCTTTTTCTGCTGATTCGGTTTTCCCGGGGTTGGTTTTACTGAATCATTACTCAGGGACCACATTCACTTCAATTCACTTCAATTGTGATGCCATGAGAAAATGCTTGCTGTCCATAGGATATTGACATTTAATGCTCAGTTATCCGTACCTTCATCTAAGTTTTAAAAAAATGAAGCCAAAAAAAAATTTTACGCAAAAGTGATATTTTCTACTTTTTAGAATTTGCTATCGTGATTTTATTTTCTCATAAAGAATGGGTAATCTTGAGCATCTGCCTGAAAAGATTGTCATTTTGGTTGAGGGTTCTAAGGATATGATCCAATCTGACAATAAGTCCGTAGTTAAAACAAGACTTGTCCACCACTGTAAAAATATGTTCCTAATTTTACCAGACTTTACCTTTAAATTACGGTTAAACCCCAATTTATTCACTAATCTTCACGCTTTATACCTATACTTAAACATAAAATTACCATTTGGAAGAGGAAGAAAATGTAAATAAGCAGTGGCTAAAAAAAATAATACTACTCATTTTGAAAAAGATTTATATTTTCGAATATTACGTTCGTTCAGTAATAGTACGGTCTTTTGTAACTTACATGGTTTTAACGTAAGAATACAAACTATGAAAATCGTTTTACCTTAAAAAATGTGTTTAAATAACGTCGTAAAAAGTAGTACACCACGTATATATATAATTTTCGCATGATGCTATCGTAAGTCGTTGTAGTGTAAGTGATCAGGTTGGACTTGTAATCTTGAGGCCCCTGGTTCGAATTGGTGTAAGGTACATGTATTAAGTTAATTCATATGATGCTTAGCACTTGGATGACATTAGAAAATGTGTTACTAAATATGAAACAAGTGTATAAACTGTTTTAAATTTTTAGTTCTTCACGTTTTCCATGGTTATTACCTTTTTCAAAATTGTTTGCCTGAAAGATAACCTTTTTCAACCACGTGGCAAACGTAACATGCAAAAGTTTCGCTGATGCACCATAGCTACAAAGTGAAAATTTGGTCAGAGGATTGTAATAACGTTGAATGCTTAATATGTTTAACAATCAAAAACCAACAATAACGTGATGATGAAGCTGAGATTTTACGCCGTTTATTTTACGTTCCCTGCAATGGTTTCGTATTTTTACGAAGTTATTTTACGTTCTACTGTAGTGAGTCCCAGCTGCCAGCAAAATGCTGTTGTTTAAGGTGTTTAATTTTTAACAGGGCACGGAGCATCTTTTCTTAGGCATGGAAATCACCAATGCCAAAATCGAGCAGATGTTGTCACCCCACCCTGCCCTGACACAGCACAGAAACTGGTTTTAGCACAACTGCATGTATGAGTTCAGATTTGAAAGCCCTGTTACAACAATAATTTATGTGAAATACCATGGACAAGTCTGCAGTTGGCTAAATACCAGTTTATGTCTTGAGCCAGGAAGGATGTTGTGTGTCCATTGTGCAGGGCTTGTTTAGACATTTGGTCATTATTCGCAACTTCGGTGTCAGAGAGTGTTTTGAAAACCTGGCATATCATTTGAAATCCAATCGGCCCCTCACCTGGAGAGATTCAGTTTTAAAACCATATTGTACCCAACTCTTTTCAACAAAGGAAAGTCAGGAATGGAAATCATTGGCAAGATCACTTTTGAGCAATGTACGGCTCAGTTTTTTAAACATGTTGCACTGATCAAGTTTGGTTGTAGTAGTAGCTTATCAGAGATGCCAATTTCAGATTTTAATTTTTTATTTTTTTTATGCAGGTTTTTTTACTCCCAAATTTCCGCGTAGGTGTTTTTTATTTTCAGCCCGGTTTGGGTCATTTTCCCCACCATTTACGCGCTTGTTCAGATTTTTTTGGAAACACTATTGGCATCTCTGGTTATAGTTTAATTGGTTCTCTTACTGGAATGGTGATTATGTGGAATACAGCTTCTTCCCAAACATTACCTGAAAGTGGGCAATAATTCAACCCTTGTGTTTCGTAACCGTCTCGAGCTGAGACAAGTGAACTATGGTGATTTCGATTTTCATGCAGAATGCCCCAATTGGGATCCAGATTTTTAAAACAGCAAAATTATCAAGATCACTCATGATGATACCATGCAATCCTTTCTACCGTTTTGAGTTGGCTGTTTGAAGTACAATCTCTTCTGAATCGAATCCGTTTAGAAAACCATATGTTTTGTATAATCGATGATTGGACCATTGAAACGCATAGGAAATGTGACACAAAATGGTTTTTTACGCTACTTCAATTAACCCCACATATCTCTGGATTGCTTACAGCGAATGGGATGAACAGAAGGCATTAAAAAGCTTGGTTTCTACTTCCCAGGAAATGAAATAGAATTGTTGTGGTTTGGGTCAAGTCGTACAAGGAGGGACAGAAAGCATCAATATTTGGGTTGGTGATGACATCATGTGTGGTACCATGGTACCAAGTGACTGGTGTGAATGTATTCGTGACACTGACTGAAATCAATCGTTTCCTATGATGTTCCACTGGTGGGTAAATCTTTTTTCTGTGCCCTGTTTTATGGAATGGAATGCCCCACAAAGATTTGGAGTAGGTTTATCATCTCAGTTCCTGGGACCTTAAGTTATAATGTGCTTTACTTAAAGTTTATTTAAAACATCGGGATGAAAAACGGCATTTTTCGGATTGTACCATTTTTTTGAGACAGGCTGTAGTAATGTCATCTCCTTATTGAAGACAACCTTGGTTTTCCTTGAATCAATCTATTAACTGCTAATACATAGGTTATATGAACCGGCCGTACTTAACACCTAGTAGTATCCGCTAACAAGCCTAAGAACCGCCAAGAAATCCGTTCCCGGTCGTTTGAAAATCCATGTTTGAATGATAAAAATTAGATTTGATCTCTCGAGCTTATCGTTCATCAGTGCAGGATATACCCTTACCCTTCGTGCCACCATAAGATTTCCTGATGCTATTAGCAAGTCCTCTCTAAGAACGTCACTTTAGAGATGTCTCGGGGAGGGCTTAGAATCAGGTGGTATTAAAATATTATGACATGTACACTAGAATTCACAGGTTCGTCCCGTGTGCTTTTCGCTATATCGTCTCGAGGGTCCCAGGAATTTTAATGTATTTTTTGGTTGTTCGCTTGTCCGAAATAATCTGCAAAAAACGAAACAAATATAACTGTCAAGTTGTTGTTGTTTGGTTTTGGTTTGATCCTCCCTCAAAATCGTCAATGTTGGATTTCATTGTCAATTAACCAAGTTAGTGCATCACATTTCCTGGGGATTCACATTACCAGCAAACTCACCTGTAATGTACACATAGATGCATGTTGCAAAAAGGCTTGTAAAATCATTGGCCTGATCCATAGATTTCCATCTTGCTCCTAAAATCTTCGTCGCACCCTGTACTTTCCTTGTTCGTCCCATAGTGGAGTACAGCGCACAGCCTGCACCCACTTCACAAGACCCAACCATCGTTTGGAATCTGTTCAGAGATTTGCATGTCGGACAATTTTGCAGTCTTGGAACTTGAACATAAGACCTCCTCTTCCAACTTTCCCTGCAGTCCTCTTGAGCTCGGCGTGACTCCTTTGCCGTCTGTCATGTCTTCAAAAATTCTGCAGTCCTTTCCTCTGCTCCCAATGTTTTTACTCCTCACTCTCGTGTCAACTCCAGATGTAATCATTCTCGTGCCTTCTATCCACCAGTCAGACGCCTCACTCGGCAGAGAGTATCTTCCCCATGGCCCAAGTTATGGATGGTCGGCCTGAACATGCTGTAACTTGTGCCTCCTTTCCTGCTTTCAAGGGTAGCTGCAAGTACTCCAGTTTAAGTGTTTTATTTCTGTCGTCATTTTTGGTTCTTTTGTTTTAGTTTGGGTGTTAAAAGGCTTCCCTTTAATTTATGTGCGTTAGTGCTTTTTTGGCAAATGCTATAAAATAAAATAATAAACATTATACTTTAAAGACATTCGTTTTGGAGAAAAATAAGATAAGACCTGATAGACGGCCGGCCATTAAGGCAAAAAGTCTCAGAAAAGTTTTGGACTGCGTAATTTGTTAGCAAAATCCAACCATGTGGATTTGAATCCGCATGGGACATACAATAGCGTATGGGGAGTTGGCCATTCTAATTTTTTAATTTTTGGTAAAAAAATGGCCAAAAAGGTCAAAATAGTCGCAAATAGGTAATCGATCATATTTGCCTTATTTCTCAAAATTTTTCATCAGAACATGTGGTGTACATCCAAGGAAACACAATGACTGGATTGAGTGTAGCCATTCCAATTTTACCTTATTCTGGGGTCAATTGGCCAAAAAACAGCAAAATGTCCAAAATCCTAAATGAGTCATATGCTTTCCTTTCTCAACAATCTTAATAGGACATGTACAGTTTACTTCCCAAAGAACTAAATTAATTTAAAGAGTGCTAGCCATATCAATTGAACACCTTTGTAGGGTCAAAAGGCGCAACAAATTTGTCCAAACCGATAAATTCGTCAAAACACTCTTTTCTCAAATACTTAAGGGGCACATAATCCAGTTACTTTCCAAGGGACAATGATAAGTAAATCAAGTGCTAGCCCTTTCAATTAAACACCTTTTGAGTCAAATGTTCCAAAAGGTAAAAAATTATCCACTATGGTAAAGCAGGCATATGACCTCTTTTAAAATACTTAATAGACATAGGTGTTTCAAGGGAATAGCATTAGGTGGATACACTGCTAGGTTATTCCAATTTACTCCATTTTTAGTCCCATTAGGCTAAGAATCTCAAGTTTTATGTTATATGGTCGAAAACATCAAATCAAATTAAACCTATGATTGTAATGAATGTGATGCAGCAATTTGTCCTTAAGTGTATTGTTTCCATTACACAATTACATCCCTAGGAAAATTCATCAGGAAATAATATTGACTATTCGATATTCCAATCCTCAGCTTGCAAGTTTACCCACAAATAGGGTCAATTACTCTATTCCCTATTTGTCATAACTCGCGTCACCAGAGTACATAAAGTTGACAATGAGTTGACCATTTTAATGTACTTTCCTTGGAGGGGCCAATAAATTACATAAATCAAAAGTTGTTATCATGGTATTTATTATGCCCTCTTTACGGTTACTCGGTAGTGCTATGAATACACGAATTTTAAAATCACGAAAGAACGCATTTCCAATTTTGGCTTTAATGCTAATACAATGAGAAAATTCTCCCATTTGTTTCTTTAAACTGCATCATATATGCTAATAACGTGGGTTGTTTATTTTAATTTTGTTAGGTTAATCAACAAGTCAGAATTTTGTATTAACCCGAAATAACCCCACCCCCCGAGAATTCGTTATAAATCACCCGCTGCTTATAATTTTGACGATAGCTATGGTCATCTTTTTCCATGATACCAAAACAAGTTCTAACATACTTAGTATGGCATCAAAATGACGTCCATAACGTCCGCTATCCGCCAAATTGGGCTGTTCATAGGAAATAGGCGAACATCTGTTGCGCTAAAATTGCTAGGAATATCAGTGCACTTTTTTCAGCTCTAAATGATGGCACTTGAACTATTTTACATATATATAAGGAGTTTTGAGCGATACTGCAATAATTTCAAAATGTACATAAAATATTCTTGGTGGCACCACCCCCTACCTTCAGACTTTGACGCATACCCTAAGCCCGGTGAAGGTCCTATCTTCCCATTTTTCAGGGATGCAAATTCGTCAGAGTTTACAAGAATCAACATGTACTTGAAATTACATTTGATTCTCATGCATGGATGTTACGAGAATCCCTGCGAGATCGATTCTGTGATTCTCGTCGAATTTGCATCCCTGTTTTTTCGGCTAAAATGACCGGAAAGGTGAGAAAATTGATTACCCGGAAGCTTTTTACGAAAGCTTTGGGCATTTTGCCCACTGGTAAGACGATGGTGAAATGGGATTAAATTGTCCAAAATGTCATTTCCCGACATGGTTTAGCAAAATAATTAAAGTGGTTCTCGTGTTTTGGGCCTATTGCATTATTTAATCACCAATACACTAGGCCGGGGGTGTGAATCTACTCATAATGGGACAAGCTTGATAGACAATTTTATCTGTTAATGATTGGAATCAAACTCAGTCCAAAATGAAAACAAGAGCAGCCCTACGCTTATACCCTTGATAGATCATGTGTACGCATAATATGATAAATTATAAAATATTAATTGGCATATCACAAATTCATGGATAAAAACTGATTAGAACATGTATGTAGGCATTTGTGTTTCATCAGAATGTGCACTAAGAATTTCCAAAGAACATTATAGTTGTTATTGTTTTTTTTTTAAATTCATATCTAAATTCGTCTCTTCTATAATGTATAGCCCTAAAATATACGTTCCAATCTAAAGATGTATTTAAAAAATCATTAAAAAAGTATTTAGCTGATTATAAATTTCCGGTAAGTTGCCCATTTAATCTTAACATCCGAGATCAGAAAAATAGGTAATCTCGAAATGTTCAGATAGATTATTTGAAGAATGGAATACATTTCGACTGATTTTACCTATTCTTTTGACATTTTGACCTGTTTTGGCATTTTTTACCAAAATAAAAAATGTAAAATCCAACACCCTCATACGTTGCTGTACATCCCATGGTGGGTATGAATCCACTAGGTTGGACTTTTGTAACAAACAACGCCCTCAAAAATTCCTCTTTTGTCCTTGGGCCCGTCCGTCTATGAAAGATCTGCGTGACCTATTGAAAGTACAGTTACAAGAAAGATTCATTTCTCCCTACGAAATTCAACTAACCCAACCATAGCCTAATTGGAAGACGTGACGACAGCTCACTGCTATCTTAATTTGCAGAATGTTTTGGCCCCTGCTGACAGCGCGGCATTTCCTGATCACATCACCTTGACTTTAGTTGAATAATGTTTAACGCAACATAACAAACGAAACGCGAACTGTCCCTCTAATACCCAGCGTATCGCCATATAAACCTACTTATCACCAAAACATCCTTCCCCATCCTTACAAAGTTATGTTGTACATGATAAAATTAAGATTACATTTAAACTCAATCTTTTCAATCAGTCTAGATTAAATTTACTTAGTTTCATCACTATTGATTTCCTACACAATTTTGAAGTATAAGCCTTCCGTGTATGATCCCTCGAAAAGTCAAAGCACGAAAGCAGTAATGTTAGTAATGTTAGTTACATGTAGTCTGCCCTGGCAAGCTCACTGGGTAGAGGACGCCAGGTGCTTCTAGATGGCCTAGGTAGCATGTAACCGATTACATAAGCTGCTACCATATGTAGGCCATACACAATATATTAAATTGGCAGGAATAGCCTGATTTGGACCTTTAACCAACCAAACATTTAGAAGGGGTTTGCACGGATTACATTTGTTTTTTGGGTTGTGCAGTCACGTTAAAATGTTGAGATCTGGTGCCAAAATAGGTGATATTTAAACCAGACGTTTTAAAGCTGGAGATCAGCGTCCGCCGGGCGGAACGATTTTTTCAAGTGGTGGGCCACTTGCAAAGAACCTGATCAATTGGTTTCCTTACTTTCCTACTTCGTTTTCTCGTGCAGCTATGATAATTGCCTGACGTGTATCATCAGCATTTTCAAAAGTGAAAGCCCATTTCCCCCTACCCCTACCCCTCCCCACCCACAGTTCCGTCGCCGTGCTGGAACCGAGTTCTGAAAAAGTGACTTAATGTTCGCGTTGAACGAGGACCAAGGGAATATCTAGGGGGAGTGGTACCCCCGTGAATGTGTTTTTTAAAAAAATAATCGACTCTTTAGAATTTTCAAGTAGGCACTTTAATCTGAGCCAAATAATGCGCAATTTTAATTTTGTAATCATTTTTGTATTCATTAGCATTAAAAAGTTGATTTTTTGAGAACTGCCTTTTGTCGTTTTTCTTGGCCTGTTTTGATTTAAAAGTGAACTAGCAAAATCAGAGAATTTGTAATTATTTTTTGTCAAACTCACACACATCAATGATTAATTTTGGACTTTTTGTAAAGTTTTTAGGACTATTTTTAAGACCACGTGGACCAAGAATACGCACATTTTGACTATTCAACGCATTCTTCATCCTTACCTCAAATTTGTTCATGACCACTAGTAATTTTTTGACTTTTGTTATATGTGACTGCATAAACAAAACGAAAACAGGCTCATGCTCCATTATCCTCTTGTACACATCTTGTACACGACGGAATAAAGCGTGTAACCAATGTGTTCACGACCCTGTTTAGTTTTCGTTTCGTTCCGCAAATAAATACCACCAAATTATTGAAAATGTGGTGACCCACTGACTCGCACTTCATTTGAGAAGTGCGAGTTCTTCTGCACTTCTGCGGTCCCTTAGATTGAAACCATTTTACTTTTGGTAGATTTCTTTTTCGTGCGACTTGCACACAACATCCAAGTTTGAGGTCGGCCTACCGGGTCTCAAACCAGTAACATTTCTAATATTCTTAAAATTACAACGAGTCTTTTCACCTGAAGTAACCCGTTTTATTTCAACCAGTTTTGACAGATATTTAGTATAATTTTAACGTATTGAAAGTAAACAAATATAAGTCAATTTGGAAGTTGAGTCGTGCAAGAAAGACCTAAGCTCGCCTGAGCTCGCTGGGTCCTTCTTGACGGACTATATTTAGAAGACGCTATGTGGTAGCCTGTTTAGAGGCAATCAATTTTAGTTTTTAATTTATAACTAGTTAGACATGCACTTGTATGATTAAAATAAACAACACAGCTATTTTTTAATCAAGGGTGCAATAGACGCAACTTAACACTTAAAGGTGCAACGAGAGATTTTCGAGGCACCCAAATATTGTGTTAGAATAGTAGTTTCATATAGACTAGTGTTACGACGTCTCGTGGATGTCAAAGGTCAGAAATACCTTTCAAACACAAATAAATGAGCCTTGTGCACAAATGATCTGAATTTTATAATATAACAGATTTAATGATTTGTAAGTGGTTTTGGTTCAAGAATTTGTTATGTCCAAAAAGCAATTATCTATACAATTCAAAGTTACACTTAGCAATTCTAATCTTACTCAAAGTTCATTTATGTCTCCAACCAAAAGTAGCGTTGCAGTTCAACGATGATATGTCCTCACAGCGAAGACTCTAAAATGACAGCACGCAAAGTCACACTTAAAGGTGCGTGTTCCGATCGTCTTTGGGACCCCCTGATTTACCCGGAAGTAGTATCGATTTTGATATCACATGAAAGGCCGTATTTTTCTCATTGTCGTCCTGAAATTTGAGCCCTCAAATCCATTTCATTCCCAAGATATAAACAAAAAACCGCCGTTATAGTGGTTCACCATCAATATTAGCACAGTATTGAATAGGGCTTTGCAACATGCATTATTGCGTCTACCATCAAAACCGCAAGTTTGTTTCCCACGGTACTTGATGGGGTGTATGTGCAAGTGCCAGGCTCTCATTTCAAGTAGAAAACACAATACACATATATCGGAACAACCACCTTTAAAAATCCTCGGGTAATATTCCATGGGAATCCTCTCAGTCCTGAAGATAACTTTTGTCCAGCAGTTCAAGACGACAAGGTTAAATAAGTCCCTCGACGACACTAATATTCCACAGTATATCAGTCCAAGATAATCACCACGATTTCTATCTGTCCACAATTTGGAATCCTATTTTGATTCCCAGCACTTTTTGGCTTCAAAGACGACAGTAGAATAATCATAACACACTGCTCACGTGGAATTATAAATCCTGGCACAAGGTACTTTATGGTCTGCTACCCGGGTCTGCTACTCATTGCAGATTAAAACTAGCTATAACTTCTAGCTACTTGTTACTGGTGGTTGCTGGCCCCGAGACTTTACTCAAATCTCCAATATATATTTTGACTTTACAAAGTCCGCAAGTCTTAAAATAGATATTACCACATCATCATGCATAAACATAACTTAGCACTGTCAAATCAGATTTCACAAAAATTACATAATCTAAATTGCATCATTTCACATTTATAACTTCATGGGGGAATCCCCCAGATCATGCAATATTTTGATCTTAAAGCATAAACAAGTTGACTCAGTTTCTAAGTTTACACCTTGGGGATTTCCCATTTCTCCCCTTGTGCAATCTATCTAACAGGTGCACCTTGCACAAACAACACTAGGGAATCCCCTGCTCACTTTTTAATCATAAACAAAGTACTTTTCCCGTGAGAAATCTTTTCTCAAATAAAATTGAGAAAATAATACTTTTAATCAAAATTTTGAGGGTAATATAACACTAGACACTCAATAGATTTCTTACCTTGTATTTCGCTACAGAAATGCCTTAGAGAAAAAAGGTGATTCTGATTTGCTTATATTTCATATAAAACATTGGCTGGAATTTCGTATTTGCTCTATACAAATTATAAATTTCAAAATTTCGGTACCAAAGAGAAGCATTCTCAACTTATCCTTTCAGGTGGGATTATTTTGATGGAAAGCTTACATCAGGGCAAAAATCCACACTTTCCCGATTTTTTTAAGGGACCCTGAATATGTAAATCTCTCGTTGCACCGTTAACTGCATAAGGGAGGGGCTCCAATGGGACCCCTTTTTTTTGTTTTCGGCCTGCGTATTTGAACGCTGCAATATTTTGGTTTCAACAAAAAAAAAAAAATAAAAATATTCTTTGTACTGGTAAACTTAACAGTTGCCGTGGCATTGACATAAAAATATAATCCATCGCGTCGTGTTTGCTTTAATCAGCTGTGTCCCAGTAAAGCCCCACCCCCCCCCCCCCGTTATGCACAGTTAACAAAAATCCGCGGACAAAAATGGAAACCTTATAGAGTTACTGTAATTCTAATGTTCAATAATAATGCATGCGATAGTGACTAAACACAGTAAACAATCCAAAAAGTCATGGAAGTATCATTGCCATTAGACATAATCTTTTTATAGCAGTTCACTGCAGACCTATGGTAATTACACGTTAACAAGCAATCTAATAAAAATTCCTTTAAAAAGAAAAGTGCGAGTCAAGAGGAAATATCCATTTAAAAGGTATGGGAAGGATAAATAAGATGACAGTTTGTGGGAGTTTTTGCAGTTTGACGTATGTTACTTTTTGCACATATTTAGCCGAGGCATACATGAACGTAAATATTTAACACAGAGTGATCGGGGCTTTATATCCCTCTTACATTTTACGGGTTTTTAAAGGGAAAGATATGACCAATCACATATCTATAGAACATACTACACGTTATTCGGGAAAACAATCAACTCTATACTTACCCACCACAATATTGACCACTGCAGACTCACATCAGAACTGGAAGAATGCAATTCCGGATATGTTTGCATACCGAAGACCAAGGCCTTAAATTGTTCAAAATGTTCTTCAAAAATGTTCATCCACGCCATTGCACTATTTCATTCATATACAAACTCAGAACTTCCGTTACTTCATGACATCTTACCTGTCCTTCCACCGTAGTTTTCTCATTTTTACCCTGTGAATATTAGGGCTAAATGATAGTTGGTTTGGAAGTTATGAGTGAAATGTGCCCCAGTTTTTGTCGACCAATATTAATTGGACACAGTACTCTAATGGGGCCTTTACAAATCACGTTTTTAGTTCTCACAGCCAACTGGATTGAAATCTTGTTGCGCAAACCTTACCGATGGGGTTTTGGGGTGAAGGCCGTCTATCAAAATCAAAACTTCATATCCTTATATCGGCCATCCCCCTTTAAGCTCCGTTAATTCATGCACTCATAACGATTTAAAGGCGCTGTTAACCAGCAAATAACTGTAAAAAATTACAAATAAAAAATTTCCTTGACAACATATATAGCTAATTTCATAATGTTTCGTCGAGATTTCGTTTTTAAGTGTTAAGCCAATGCATGTCTAATTTGGGATTTCTTGGCCTCACTCCCCTGTTGCCGTTACGCCCTCTTATGCGTGTTTTTATTTAGGGTTACCCCGCGTGTTTTTATTTCAATCCTCTCACGACGGTAAATGCATGTTGTGGAAGTGTGATCGCTTTTGTTAGTTCTACTCTTTTTAACATGAAATATCTTTTTGTAAAGGTACGTTGCATGTTTTCGCTGGGCCTATCTTATTGAGTACATATCCATGATGACGTAAAATGCACAACATTTTCATAAACTTTATACATGTACTTTTAGAGGATGTAAACTGCACGAATATTTTCCGCAACACTGCTATTTGAAAAGTAAGGTCAACACCCAAGCGAATAGAGCGGGTAGCCCGTAGGCTACCCTCGCCCAAAAAGTAAAAGACGAGAGATTTTAAATTGTGTTTTATATGGTTAAATATTGATCAGTCTATACCATTGAAAGCATCACCAGGGATCCACTCCATGGAATGCAGAAACTAATTAGTTTCTTTTTTGTTCATTTTGACGCATATTTAAAATTAATTAACTTTTTTCATTTTTATTTCGTATTGTTGATGTCTTTGAACCCTTCTACCATGTGGTGGATTTCGTCTAACAAAAATCCTTGGGAAAGTGGTTTTATGATACTTGAGTTCCTATTCTAGGAGGCCCCTCCCTTAGCACAACGGAAGTGCGAACCCAATATGGACTTTTAAGGCTTAAAAGTGTTAATAGCTTTTTACGGAACGCCAAAGTTTATTTTATGTCTAATATGGAAAGAAGCGTACAAAAAACGAGCCAAAAGTTTTCATTTTTACAAAATCTCGGAAAACCAATTGGATCCTGTCCCATACCCATCACATTCCACTCCATTCGAGCCATTACTACAACTATTAACCCAATATACAAGACTTTTAAAATAAGTGTTGCTGCCATTTGTACTCTATGCGAATCCATCGACATCTGTTTTCTGACTTTTTCAAAAATGACTAGAACACGACGCCAATACCGTAAAAACCAATGATGGTCGCATAATACTTATTGCTTCACTCGTCTTATCTGGATTTTGTTGGTTTTAAGCTGGGGTCATTCGCCTGAAGCCAACCCCGACTAGAGACTCTGTCTATTATAAATTTCCCTGCAGTACGTACGGTTATGATATTAGTCTCAGAGGCCAACTCAGAGATTCCCAAGGATGCCCGCCCTCAATATCTCAACACAAATTGATTTTTCCCAATACATATATCCGTCCTATACTATCCTATTTGAAAAGAGTTAGGCCTAAGCTCAAACCGATGACGTTCATATAGAAAGTCACAAATTGGTTAAAAAAAAGATTACAGATCCAGTATCTTAAAACAGAATATCATGTCAGTGATCATATGGGAATGGTACTGTTACACTACATATAAATGTTTACCACATCAAAACGGACAAATGTCAAACTTTGTAATTGAGTGTTTATGGTGACATCTCAATATGCCACAAATATTTACTTTGAAATCCGTGAATGCCACTTCTATAATCTGTATCTCACTTTTAACTACATTCAGTATTTTTTCTTCACTATACGTTCCAAAGAAACAGAATCTATAAATAACACACCCTCATCTGCGCATGCGCTATAAGTAATTAGATACTTCATAGACTTCATAGAAAAAAAGAATATCTTCAGCATCAGAGTTCTTACAATCATTGCAAAAATTGACTAAGTTCAGCATTATAATATAGAAATATAGTTAAAACTTTTGCCGAAGGACGGTCAACGTTTTGTGTTTATAAAAACAAACAAACAAAATCTATGTTATCTTTTTGTACAAAGCGCGAATACAAATCTCAGACTAATGATTATAAACACGCTATTACATAATAAAGATTTAATGATGTTTACTTTGTCAGGCGAAAACCATTTCAAGAAAAACGGAGTCCGACTGCACTGCAATATATTTTATGATGGACAACGACGCTATAGAAAAAGGTAAGTTTCGAGTTGAAAAAACACATTCTAACTTAAATTCTATTACCTTCTAATGCCCTATTTAATGAAAATGCACATTCTTGATTGTGTCAGTTCACTGCCCCTTATTCTGCAATAATAAGTGCGAAGAATTTTCTAGTTAAAGCCATTATCAGTCAATTTTTCTCTCAAAATTCAAAAGTCCATTTGGTCTCTAAATTTGCTAGTGTTAGTCTACAAAACCTTATATTCCTTGTGTTTGTGAAAAACAGACATGTAAGCATTTTAAAGCAGTCTTGACGATGCCAGTTACGACTGTTTTAGACTTAAAAAAGTCGAATCCCGACTTTATTAGTAAAAACAAAGCATAAAAATTCATAATTTCTTGACAAATCCGGCGTGTTACGCTTAGCCACGTACAGGGATCGGTACTACCAAAATTTCCAATACAACAGTGCCAAAAATGGCATTTGATGAAATATAAGGGGGCGCGAGTGGTTTACATAGTGAAATTTTTAAATCTAGCTGTTTTAGAGAAATTAGAATCAATAATGGTTTTAAAGTGTCATCTATGCGCTCATAATGTATCATCGGCTGTGAAAAAAATTAACTTAATGGGCTTCAGCTGCACCTCGGACCATTATTATTTCCGGACCTCGGACCACATTGTTTCGCCCATAAAGGTTACTGCATCACCCTGTTGATTTTATTCGAGCAATGTGAGCTTTTCAACATAGCTACATGCTATATGTATTTTTGCCATGCAATATTAATAGTAGTGGTTTGGTTAACTAAAAATTCTGGTATTTTCCTAAAGAAGTAATATAACAAACTTAAAATTTCAGCTTTGTTCATCAAACCATGATGAAATAAGCACAAATGAATATAAAAAACAAGCTTGCATGTTCTCCTCTTCGATGGAATTAACACAATAGGTTAAACTTTCACTGTGCATGCAACGATGTGACTGCCTTTATTCAAGGCAATCTAGCAATTTTATACAATCAACATGGAACAAATTCCAACAAAACTTCTTTTACCACAATTACATGTCTAACGTCTATGAAGCAAAAAAAAAAAAAAACAATTCCTAGAACAACAGTAATTATAACTATCCGACAAATCCTTGGCATGCGTGGGAAAACCGCTAAATAAGGGGAAAGATGAAAACACAAGAGGTTAATTTGCCATTCAAGTCAAATTAGGAAAGTATAGAGTTACATAGGTATCGCCATATAAGGTTTCAAAATTATCCGTGGGTAAAAAAATGACAGGAGCTTACGGAATGCTCTATTTTGTGCTCTCGTGATACTGATTTGGATAAAAAAATGGGGCATTTTTTAATGGGTGGAGCCTCATAGGATCAAATAAGGAAAGTTTGAGTGTCTCAAATGCTGCTTATGACAGTAGGGGGGAAACAAGGTCAAGCCCCATTGAATGCCATTGGACGTGACTTATGTGCCCCTACATCGGTAATAAGTATTTTAGAAAGTTCAAAAAACTATTCCTTATTTTTTAATTCCTATGAAATACATCAACAATTTGCAACATTTTTTATGGAATCGAGCAACTATAAATTTGACCCGTGTAAAACTGGAAAATTAGCCCTTTTTATTGATTTTTGCGGTTTTTAGCCTATAACTCTTAAACTTTTACGTTGTAGATAGTACAAACTATACCTTTCCTGAATCCTTGTGGTTAGACAAATAAAATGGTATACTTTTTCAACATAATTGCATCAATTTAAAAATTTGACCCCTGTACAAACTTTGTCTTGGCCCCCTCTCCTTAAGGTACCATTAATTTTGCTTCACTTAAGAATCACGTTTCAGAGGTCCCCATATTAAATATTTAATCACTCAAACCTTTTGTACTTGAGATGTGTTACAAATGTCTGCTAGCTCCCGGGTTAATTGTTTCGGTCGAATTTCCAAACGATCAATTCTATTCAATTTTTCCTTCACTGATATCAATGCCGTAGAACATTGTTTTGTTTATAGATGGCATCGGATAAATTCTTTCAACTTCGAACAAATTTCCAAATTATCGCCATGTATGCGTTAATGTACAGCATTTTGTTCTTTACAATGCATTTCATGTGTAGTGAAGTTGTCACATTTTTATAATTTTGCACTGAAAATTTATATCACATCCTATATGATTCATGGACACGAAGTCCAGAAAGTAGCGATGACGTCATCAAACCAAGACTCACATGGACACGAAATCGCTGGCCGGGCCAGCGACACCGCCGTAGCGTGCTATCCCGGATCATGGGACTGGGGCCCGAAAGGCCCTGGGTTCGATTCCCACCGAATTTGCGACTTTTCTTGTTGCCCTCTTCCCTCACTCCTTCAGTCCCTCCCTGGAGAGGGTTAATGAAGTAGAAAACTAGTGTTTAAATGAAAAATACAAATATTAGTTGGGTCATTTGGGGCAATTCCGTGACCGTGGAGAGCAGAGCAACATTTCTCAGTGGATTTGTCTTCTATGAAGGTTAATGAACAAATTTAGCGTGCACGGGGGTGCCCCTCGAGAAAGCGTGGGCGGAATCCAGGAGGGGGAAAATTCATAATACAGGGGTCAAAATGAAAAATGCTTGGATTGCTCTAAAATGGTAACCAAAGTGTTCTTCTTGTTGTAAGGATTAAAAAAGGTATAGTTTGTACTACCTACAAGGTATGGTTACCGAGGTATAAGACAAAATTTGTCAAATGTCAAAGGTCATTACCAAAGGTTAAATCTTTAATATTGCACCGATTTCTTTAAAAAAATGGTCTCAAATTGTTAACCTTTCCATTGCATCAAAAGTAGTTGACACGCTCATTTGTATTTATTTACCGAGATAAATGACAAACAAGGTCAACCCCATTGACCTCTATTGATCTCCGAATTTTAAAAATATGTTCGATGGTGCAAAATGTTTTTGTTGCAGTCTCTGAGGAAAGATGAACAATTTGAGCCCATTTTTTTAAAGAAATCGGAGCAATATTTAAGATTTAACCTTTCGTGATGACCTTTGACATTTGACGATTTTTGTGTTATATCTTCATAACCATAAGGTGTAAGTAGTACAAACTATACCTTTTTTAATCCTTGTAACAAGACGAACACTTTGGTTACCTTTTTATAGCAAGCATTTTTCATTTTTGACCCCTGTATTATGAATTGTCCCCCCTCCTGGATTCCGCCCACACTTTCTCGAGGGGCACCCCCCGCTAAATTTGTTCATTAACCTTCATAGAAGATAATCCACTGAGAAATGATGCTCTGCTCTCCACGGTCACGGAATTGCCCAAAATGACCCATTATAAGTAATTCCGTAGTCGAGACTAGGATGAACCATCATAGCTTATAACAACATCTTAAGACAATAGAGTTTCTTGAGCTTCATTATCCCTTTAGGATTTTTATCTCAGACAAATAAATTAAGGACTTCCTTTTGGATCAAGTGTTGAGAATGTAAAATTCTCTTAAGAGTATAGCATTCAATAGTGTTTTGCAGGATGAAATTAAACGCGATTGTAAATTGATGTTATGAATGAGGTCTCAGGAATACAATAGCTTACAACATTGATATACATGTTGATTGCTCGTAATAAATCACGTGTGTTCATTCACGATTGGCATGTGTACGTTAAATTTCGTAATCCACAGCCTCAGCCGACTTGCCTAAAGAAGTTGAGACTTTTGTATCATCTGAACCGTTAGCCTTAAGGGGGGGGGGCACTCAAATTTCATTTGGGTAGGGGTGTGCGGCCTGCAGGGCCACACTTTGGACCTTGTGAACTGATCAGGACTTGCGAAATAGGGGTCTTGCGAACTGAAAATTTGGACCCTTGAGAACTAATTTTTTTTCAAAATTAGGCCACAAAAGTAGCTAAAAATCAAAATTTTGCTTGAAATGGGGGTCTTGTGAACTAAACATGCTCAAATGGAAGGCTTGTGAACTGCCGGAGAAGGCTGAAAAGGGGGTCTTAAGGGCCGCACACACCCGTACCACCTTTTCAGGTCAGTGCCCCCCCGGAATAAGTATGTGTGCCTAATCTTACTTGCAAATTCGATCTACTCTGGAAGATATTCGTAATTTTGTATTTTCTGTCCGTAAACGGATGACGTCATCAAACCAAGACTCATATGGGCACGAAATCGCTGGCCGGGCCAGCGACACCGCCGTAGCGTGCTATCCCGGTGTAAAGAAACTGAGTGTCCCCCATGAGAGAGTGTCCTAGCTACCATAGCAACATGTACGGAATAACCCGTGACCTTGTAGACGAGGCCATTGGGTACATAGTGCTGAAACAAATGATGCATACAGCACACAATGGAGAACACAATAGACAGATGGCTGGTAGGACACTCAGTCACACGGGCGCTGTAATATATGACACCGGGTCATGGGGCTGGGGCCCGAAGGGCCCTGGGTTCGATTCCCACCCGAATTTGCGACTTTTCTTGTTCCCCTCTTCCCTCACTCCTTCAGTTCCTCCCGGGTAGAAACCGACGTCAGGGTTAGGGTTATTATGCGCAAATAGTGATGATACAGTGCACGCGTATTACTTGCATGCACCACTACCACTACCTACATACCAAGTTTCGTCAAATTTGGACATTGGGATAGGTACCTCTTTAGTAATGAGCCAATAAGAGCAAATATGCAAATGGCTTATTAATATGCAAAGATAATGATGACACAGGCCATGGGTTGCATCCACCACTACCCCCATAACAAGTTTCGTCAGATTTGGACATTAGGATCTGGTACACGTGTCATTTTTAGTCAACCGAAACAACAACCTAACCAAGTTAACCTAACCAAAATGGAACACACGGACACACACACACACACACACACACACACACTACATAAGGAACCAAAATTGAACGCACAGACACACACACACACTATAGAATGAATGTGCAATCAAAATATCATCCATGGCTTTTTAAGCCAGGGGGATAAAAACGATGTGCTAGGATCACGAAATGCACATTTAAAGGCACTATCAATGATTTGCTAAATCAGAAAATCGAAAAGAAATCATATTTTGTTCATGTCTGTAACAGGTGTAGTTGTCCTAACATACCTTAACAAGTGCTAAGACTGATAGCAACCTAATAAGGACAAAATCGGGTAATTCATGGATCCGAACACGTAATATCTTTGAACATTTTTATTCTGTTTGCTTCCTTTTCTATCAATTTTTCAGTTGCAAATAAAATACAGTGGTACAGGAATATGCCAGCTGAAGACCTGCCTCTAAAGGCACTATCAGTGATTTGCTCAACCAGAAAATCGTAAAAACCATCAAAAATCAGATTTTGCATGTTTGTAACAAGTTCAGGTGGCCTAACATACCTCACAAGTTATACCACAAAAGTAACCTAATAAGGAAACAATGGGATATTTAAGTCATTACTGTCCGTACGGACACTTACTACAACGCGTAATTCAATGCAGGTTCATATCTTTGGACACTGCTGGACACTCCTTTTCTATCAATCTTTCGCTAGGAAAAAATAACTTATGAGACTCATCCTTCACTTTTAAGCTATTTCTGCAAATTGTAATTATTTTTACCCTTTCGGGTGAATCACTGATAGTGTCTTTAAGTCTTTAAAAATCTGGTAAACAAGTTTCCGTATCGTAAATACCATCAGAGTACCATAACAATACACATGCATGTTCTGATAACAATCCCCCAAACCTTGGCCCAAAGTGGTTTCTGCTGATCATTTCTGACATCAAAAGCATTTTGCATATGACTGCAGAGAATAAATAACATCAACATGATAATGGGCTTAACTTCTGAACGTATATGACGATAGGGTGGCACAAAAAACAAATTCACTTTGGGTAACAAATTCTACCAAGTCCATATCTATATTTACATAAGATTAATAAAGTGTAGACCTTAGTTTGATGAGTGGTGAAAAAAAAATCTCAGGAAATATCACAATAAGAGGACTGTGAGTCAGGAGGCTTATATATCAACTGCCACACCGGCAGAAGGTGGATTTTCGTTATTTTTCAAATAATCTTAATAACCTTATACTCGAAGCTTTATGTAGATATCTTTACAACTTATGCTAAAAAGTAAATGATAAAATATAGTTTATTGAAAATTTGGAACAATTTTAGGAAGTATAGAGAAATTGAAATGGGTTTGTCTGTTAAAGGCACTATCAATGATTTGCTAAATCAGGAAATGGAAAAAAATCAGATTTTGGCATATCTGTAATAAGTATATGTATCCTAACATATCCTAGAAGACCAAAAGGAACCTGAGGCTAATAAGGACAAAATTGGAAATTTTATTCATACCTGTTCGTACGGATACTTACTACAACACGTAATTGAATGGAGATTCATATCTTTGAACACTGCTGTTTTCTTTTTTCTGTCAATTTTTCAGTATCATTCACTTTATGCTATTCCTACAAATTTCAAATATTTTTTACTCTTACGATTGAATCACTGATAGTGTCTTTAAAACATCCCTGAAGTACACTCAGCTTGAATCCTGTGAAATGCATTGCATTACTTTCCATGAACGCATCGCATTACTTTTCAAGAATCATTGCTGACGATCTTACGAGTCGCAAGCACCTGTAAAACCATTTTTGGATGTTTATGTGTGTAACTATGTATTTGCGTGAGCGTGTTTGTACCAATTATCGCAATATTAAAACTAAGAATGAAACCAACACATTAGTGTAATATAAATTACGGTATACGATTATTTGATGTTAAAATTAATTGCTGATTGAATCGAGTTAAACATCAATAGTGCTGTACCTTTACATTTTCTTTATGCTATTTCTATATCATATCGATGTTGAACTGACAATTAGAGAACTCAATTTGGTGTTACCAATACAGAAGCTGGAAATATACATTTTAAAACATTTACTCAACATGACAAATATATTTCACCGAATGCCGTATTCTATTTTCAGAAATTGCTGAAGGGCATATAGGGCATGTTTTAATAGATGGAGATATACTCAACCCAGAGGTAAACGAAACATCAAGGGTACGTATTGTAAATAAACAAATAAAAGTAGATCAATCAATAAAATGAATTAATATAGTAATACGAAAATGAAAAGTCTAATCATCAAAGGATAGTCAAAACGGATATCAACCTCCTGATTTACGTGATTAGAGTCAAGAACGAGAGTGAATAGAGGGAATTAGGGGGTTCTGGAACAAGCAACCATGGATAAGTTAAAATATCAGTGGCAGCTAGTGGCGAATGCAAGATATTGTGTCCTCATACCTTGACCTGAAAAGAAATGGTCTCTAATGATGCTAACAAGAGCAGTTTCTCTAAGTGCAAGTCGGTTTTCACTGAACAACGCACGTTTCTACACCTAAGTGCATAAGTGGAAGGGGATAGTTATAGGTACCCCAGGCTAGTTAGTTACCCAGTATTTGTTTTTTCTGCGTTCGCATATTAACGTTTACATATTTTGCCCTTATTTCTTTTGTCTAAATTTTGGTAGCGCCTAGATCACCCTTTTATGTACAAAGGTGATTGCCTTTGTTAAATATGTTGAACGCATCTTCTTAAATGCATTGCTGATGTCAAAACCAATTATTTTGCTTGCTCCAAAATTCATGATTTGCTCAAAATTTCAAGAGATAATAACGTTTAATGAATTTTTGTTTCTTAATATTACTGTTTATGTTCCCCTCATATGTTATAATTTTCGTTTGAAAACTCTTACGGAAAATTGTTTTATAGGTACCTGAGCCCCCCATCTACAAACGGGAGTGCCCACGACATAAACACGGCCTTTTAGAGCACACGATGACGACGACTATCACCGCCACCATCACCACTAACACCACTACCACCACCACACCACCACCACTACCACCACCACACCACCACCACTACCACCACCACACCACCACCACTACCACCACCACACCACCACCACTACCACCACCACACCACCACCACTACCACCACCACACCACCACCACTACCACCACCACACCACCACCACTACCGCCGCCACCACCACCACCGCCGCCACCACCACCACCACTTTTGACGTTTTAAATTAATGGCGATGTCAAAATTTAAGATTTCTTGCGGGCTGTCCTCGCTTGGCTGAAATTTTCATCTTTTTTACAACTCCATGAATTCTTACTTGGGAATATTATTTTTTTTACGAAATACTGATGTACAGATTTTTATTTCAAAGAAAGTCACTGGACAAGTTACTGGTTCATTTGCAAATATAGACATAGCTCACCGCGCAAAGTGCTCATTTAATCTCTTTTGAAAAGTTTGGTATTGGGGCTATATGCGGTGTGCACCGACGCCATTACCATGATCACCATAACCATGAGTGTCATCAATCACTATACTTAATAATATTTCCCTTTTTATTTCCATACAGAATAAACGTAATGTAGTTAGAGAACGCAGTAAGTTATGGCCAGGTGGTCTGGTACCCTACGTAATAGATTCCTATTTTCGTAAGTACTCTTTGAAATTTAAGTAATCTTTCATATTAAGATTTATATCTCGGACAATATGAGACATTCGAACTTACGCCGAAGACATAGTGGCATACACGAATGAGGGACGGGGCCATTGCCCAAACTTGGTCTCTTAGTCGGGGGAATGATGTTGGTAGGGGAAAGTACATTCATTCAGGGGATTGTCAGTTTTGAGAAAATCATTCATCGGGGAATGACGAAGGGCGTAGTCTCCATCTATATCATATTCATGATAATATTGAAAACGTTTAAAACGTGGTCTCGACGGCACCAAAGTATCATTCTCCCTGGGAAAGCTATAGAGGTCTCAAGTTTTGAGCGCTTTCATTGGTTGGGTTTTTGGGTGTACTTTTTGACCAGAAAATTCCACCTATTAGACTGGATTTAGTAGACGTACTTCTTCTCAATCAATCACAATGCAAAGTAATGATCCCAAGCCCATGGTATGACTGACAGCTAGCGCAATGCACCAATGATTGTTGTACATCTGCCATCAATAAAGTGCATGTAGTATAATTTCCTGAACGTAACATTTTAATACTTTGTAATACCTGTATCCGATATGCAAAGTTTGATTTCAAGATGCAGGTCATAACCAATGAATGCGGAAGTGGAATCCTCTAATATGCAACTTAACATTCGAAACATACCACTTTTAGTCTAGTGCAGTGGGTAGAAGGGGTGTTCGTGCACCCCCCTGAAATAAACTTCTAATCAATGTCACTATATCAGAAAAAATGTGTAGAAAACGATTAGCTATGTTAAAAAAATCAAAAAGTGTCCCACGTATCATTTTTATGCAAATTTATGCAAATTAGTATCGCCATTACAGAAAAATACAATTTTCGATATATCTCAGCCAATACTGTTGATAAATGAACAAATGAGGTGACTGGACCTATGTTTCGAGGGTCAAAGATCAAGATGGAACCATTTTGAAAATTACCAGATGTCCCATGATGACGTAATATGCAAATTAGGGTCGCCATTAGCTAAAAATACAATTTTCGATATATCTCAACCAATACTGTTGATAAATGAACAAGTAAGATGACTGGACCTATGTTTTGAGGGTCAAAGATCAAAAAATATTCCACATACCTGCCCACATATAAGATGACGAGACCTATGTTTTGATTGTCGAGGATAATTTAAAAGGTACTCATAATTTATGTTCATGTGTCACTAACATGTTCACCTGCAAATACTAAGAATATGCAAATTAGGGCGTTCAATGTCGATTAGTCTCGTTGAGGGAAATTGTTAAGAAACTTTGTTGGACGAAGTAAATTTAGAGTTGCACATCTATACATAATACTCTAGCGTGATGGGACCCCGTTTTGCTGGAGTTAAAACCAATCCAGATCCAGATAATAAAATTTCTTTAAAATTCAAGGTATGCAATGATACAACACTAATGCGAGACTAACATACTGTGTTGTTATCATACTGAAAAGAAACCGTGAAGGACAGAACTCTACAGTCTCCAATGACTCTCTGCCAACATGCAAGTGTGATATCCATATTGATTGTATCATGGTAGTTTTACACCCTCAGTAAATTTAAAGGAACTGCAGGAGAAAAAATTACTTGTAGCATAAAATCAAGGAGGCAAATAGAACGACTATGTTCGTATGCCAGCCGTCAATCAGAAATGTAGGACATTGGATCCCATATCTTCAAACAGAGTGAGATCTTGCTGTTATCGTTGTTACCCTTGCTTTGTGTGTGTGTGTGTGTGTGTGTGTGTGTGTGTGTGTGTGTGTTATGAAAATGAAAACTATCGCTCTGAGAACCTGCTGAAACCACAAAAAGTATGCAGTTACATTTTGGGAGTAACTGTTTCTGAAGCTATTGCACAAGCTTACACTCCTGGAAGCATTGACATGTGTCAAGGTGTTGCTCTCCTTCGTCGCGATATTTTGCAGGCTTTCAATGAGTCCATAGATCCTCGAGTTATGATTTTCTGGGTGGGGAGTCCCAGTTACAGAGATGAAGCCTCCTAATCCAGGCACAGGCATTTTGCCTTGCTGTCAATAAACCTGATAAAAAGCCATACAAAATGAATGTGAATGATGAGCCATCAGGAAATGCACGTGGAGTGAAATGGTGGGGGAATTTCTGGTGTGTTGACTTTCAAGCTAAGCTGACCCTACAACTTATCTACCCCCAGCAGAATTATTGTCTTATGGCTTTCGACTCCGTTTGCACTTCCTGTATCGTGATCCCTGCAGCACTGTTGACAATGTTGCTGCCATGAACATTAGTAATAATTTATTCAAGTTATCCATTTTCCAAGTAGAATATGATGTTGTCTTCTGTCATAATTTGAGGTCTATGTTGAGGCCTATGTTGATTCTTTGACCAGGGCCTTTGCCAGGGCTGTTTTTAACTCAAAACAAAATCATAAACTGTCAGAGTGGCCAAACCGGTGCACAATCATGGTGAGATGCTTGCTTTGGAACATATATATCTGAGACTGATTTCCATTGTCCCTCTGGTACTGCACGGTACAGGTCTTACCCATAGATGTTTAAACTTTGCGCTTATCTCTAAGTATCTTTACAAGCTATTACCATGCAGAGGAACCGGATATGGTCAGCAGGTATGAATTTCTCAGACGCCAGCTCCATGCCGTCGACTGTGTTAGAGGCCAAGGAAGGTCTATGGACTCATGGAAAGCCTGCTGAATATTAAGAAGGAGAGCGACATCTTGACACTCGATAAAGTTGAATCAGACCCATTTTCTGGGCCCGTAACCCCCTTTGCTCCCTTTGCTCTTCCAGGTGGAGTAGACTTGAGGGTGCTTTGTGGGTAACGCCTTTAATCTCTACTTTGTCACGGAAAATAAATTCTCGTGGGAAGATGGGTTCACCGGAAGACAATCTACGAGGGTGGGGGGGCGATGCCTCTGTGAAGTCCATACTTCCGGTTGTGTATCATCTCCCAGCAGACGATGATATCCAACTCATTCAAGATCAGAGTTTTTTGCTGATCGCAGTTAGGTATCTGATCACAGACTGATAGCATGCGATATGGGGACTTATATGATTATCGGAGATATCACTCCATATGAAGCTGCTCCAATCGTTATCCTACAGTTCCTTTAAATTTACTGAGGGTTTAAAACTACTACTATGCTTAATGCTTTTTAAAAGTATTTAATGAGTACAGATTTGTAAGTCTAAATGTTGATAATCTTGTTTTGGGAGGATTTTAGAAACCTCTTTGGCCAAGTAATTTTTTCTCCTGTAGTTCCTTTAAATATACTGAGGGTTTAAGACTACCATGATACAATATGGATATCACACTTGCATGTTGGCAGAGAGTCATTGGAGACTGTAGAGTTCCGTTCTTTACGTTTGCTTTTCGGCATGATAACAACACAGTACCTTAGTCTCGCATTAGTCTTGTATCATTCCATATCTTGAATTTAAGAGAAATGTTACAAATATTATGTATAGAAGTCTAAATTTACTTGGCCAGCAACGTTTCTTATAATTACCCACAAAACGAGACTATCGTCATTGAAGGCCCTAATTTGCATAGTCTTAGTATTTGCAGGTGAACATGTTAATGACAAATAAACATAATTTATGAGTGCCTTTTAAATTATCCTCAACCATAAAAACATAGGTCTTGTCATCTTATGTGGGCAGGTATGTGGAATATTGGCCACGATATGCCCAAATATGGATTTTTAGCTAATGGCGACCCAAATTTGCATATTATGTCATCATGTGGACATCTGGTAATTTTCAAAATGGTTCCATCTTGATCTTTGACCCTCGAAACATAGGTCCAGTCACATCATTTGTTCATTTATCAACAGTATGGCTGAGATATATCGAAAATTGTATTTTTCTGTAATGGCGATACTAATTTGCATAAATTTGCATAAAAATGATACGTGGGACACATAGCTAATCGTTTTCTACACATTTTTTCTGATATAGTGACATTGATTAGAAGTTTATTTCAGGGGGTGCACAAACACCCCTTCTACCCACTAGACTATTTGTTGTGTAATATGCATTGAGCATAATCTATCATTGAGTCGCAGTTTAGGCTTTTTGTCAGCGAAAATTGTCTAACATGTGGAAAGCAGCCTGCTTATCTACGCGACATTTGAAACAATTCCAGTCGATGTGATCAAGGGCAGTGTCCAATCCCGGTATTTTGTGTTAAAATATTTGAACGCCCATTCACTTCATGCAGAGTATGTTTCACGCATGCCGGTGTCATGATCTACAGTGTCCGCGTGACTGGGTGTCTTACCACCCATCTAAGCATTGTATTCGCCATTGAGTGCTGTACGCATCACTTGTACCCAAATGGCCTCGTCTACAAGGTCACGGTTTATTCCGTACATGTTGACATGGTAGCTAGGACACTCTCTCATTCAATTTCTTTACACCGGTTATCTTAGGCAGGGATTACGTCTATAATTTTATATTCCATAGGTTGCATATCAGCTATGGATGGCGTGCTTTCCTTTTATATCCAATAGAGGCCATCAGTGTTTCGTCAACGAGGCCATCTTGTGGGTACAAGTAAACTCCGTTTAAACCTTAGAGGAGTTGAAAGAGCATCATAATCGACGGCTTCCTTTATTTTAGTCCAAATAATCTAAAGATCAGACGCTATTGTAGTTGAACAAAGAATATATGGGTACAAATAATTTTTTACAAATATCTTTGTTGTGGTCATACTTAAAAAGTAGAAAGGGCCAAAACTACCTCTATGGAGTTGAAAGGCAGATAAAATTAAAACGTACACTTATCACGCCAACATCCTTATCCCTTAACTTCGTACGTAAAATAGAGCCTTTACACTTGAACTTCGAACTTCAAGTCTTCAACCAGTGATATAACAATGTATAACGATATGTAACATTTCGCTTCATGTTGTTGCCAGTTCGAGGCTTACCCTCTTATGGTGGAAAAGTGCAAGCAGCGAATGCCGAATATTGTAACATCATCCAGGTTGCTGAGTTCATTTCGAATTGAAATACGTTTTCGATGGAATAGCCAAGTCCCCATAGTGTTATTTGCTATTTGTCTTACAGTTTTAGATGTGCAAATGAATAGGAGTCAGTCTTGGTGGTTTTATTAACAGTGTGTTATAAAGGAAAGCTGGATGTTTTACTGCCTCTTAAGTTCACTATACTGTAATCAAAGTTTTAATGTAGATAAAGTGTAAAAAGAAAACTGCAACTGTTGAAACCAATGAATGATATATGAAAAACTTATTGCAATACTTTTCCTTCAACAGATACTGACTCCAAATTAGCCATCTTATCTGCAATGCAAAGATTTCACGATAAGACGTGTATTCGATTCCGACCTCGAACTATTGAAAGAGATTTCGTCTATATTGGACCTGGAAGAGGGTATAGTATTTCTTAAAATGATTTGTAGTACAAAAATAGTTTAAAATATCCATCTCATCGGAATTTTATAAGGGTACTTTTGGGCTAAATCATGATTTACTTTGGAGGTATAAGGAGATACGAGTTGCAACGCATCTCCTACTATACTGTTAACGTATTTCAATCATTTTACAGACTTGGTAAATTTGCCAAGATCACATCTACATTTGAAGAGTCAACATCCAAGGCTAACCATGTCTTTTGAGGCCTACAGATCTTGACACTTTGACATCTTGAAATACCAGTAATATTTGGATAGATAGGTCTTTTTAATTTTAAAAGTATTTTTAAATACTTTTAAAAATAATTTAAAAATAATTTTCTCTCTAGGTAACGCGACCCACGTTGCGGCCCATTTACACATTAAGAAAAAAATACATAACTTTGCAGACAGTTCTTTCAGACTCGCCTGTACTTCAAAAACAATTTGGAGTTTTAGAGTTTTCATACAATATCGTAAAACAAACTCTACTTTAGTGCTAGATCGATACAATGACGTCACTGTCTTAATCCATTGTGGATTTGGCATGTTTTTATGCACAACTTCTGGAACGCATTTTCCAGTGTGTTACCTTCGAACTTTCATACAAATTTTAATTTTCTGTTACAATGTTTAAAGATACTGATCTGAAAGCAATAGAATTAGGCCATTATTTATTTGTAAAGAGTGCTATCTAATGTCTTCAAGTCGACGTAGTTGTGCGATTGATTTTCCCCAGTAAGTTGAGTTTTTACGATGTAACCTGTGTAAGGTAGAATTGAGCTTAAGCTCACATCATCAGACGATTAGTCACTAGAACACAATTTGATTATGATAAGACAATCGAAAAAAGAATATCAAAAAAAGAATTGCAAAAACAAATTTTATTTCAATATCCGCCTAAACTGAATATAAAGGTTCAAAACCATGCAGTGATAAGTTCCTGTAGATTGAAACAAGATGTGGAGTTGGAAACCCATGTTAACAATCACCTAAATACGTGTACGTATGGGATACGAATAGACATTACATTATGCGACATACCCCTTTCTGGAATAAACTGAAGCCTGGATTTCTATACTAAGTGCCTTCAAGGTTGTTGCTCATAGCGCCATCTATTGCTCTTAAGAGCTATATTTAACTATTGACCAATCAGAAAAGATGAAGATATCTCCATGGTTGCGTTACGAACAAAGCAACCAATGATGTCGTGCATCTTCATCGGTCAATAAAAGCAGCAAGATAATTGATGATGAATTGAGTTTTGGCAGTTGTGCCTATAAGTCCCGCCCATAGATACGCTCAACCAATCATGGTCAATAATTGATCAGATTGGTGCACTTACGGCATGAGATTGGTTGGTTTACTTCCGAAACTTTATTGGCCTTTGTACAATCACTACATTGCATTGCAAGGTGATAACAAATGCATTCATACGTGCTTTTATAGAACTGAGCACAGATCACAGAATTACTGTTTACCTCTGTCTACCCTTCCCATAAAAGGGTCAGCTTTTCCGAATGCCATTACCGACGTCCGTGTACAATTACTAACGCCTTTTCTTACATTGTTCACCAGATGCTGGTCATTGGTGGGTCGTCAGGGCAGCAGACAGTCTATGTCATTAGGATCTACCTGCAAAACAAAAAGAGGGGACCATTATGCACGAGTTAATGCACGTGTTGGGCTTCAGACATGAACATAATAGACCGGATAGAGACGCCCATGTTATCATCTATTGGGACAATATAGCAAAACGTAAGCTACGATCCCGGGCTACGATTAAACGTACCTAGCCCTGGGAGTGGGGGGAGTTAGCGCAACAAGAACGCGCTAACGATTCGTGAATTTTCTTCAGCAATGTGGTGACCGATCGGAGAGTAAAAACAATGTACACCATTGTGCTAATTGGTTTAAATGTATAAGATCTTTCAATTCACTAGTTGTGTTTTTGGGATATTGATAATTGGCACCTTGAATTAATTTGTCAAATCATTTGACAAATATAGAACTAAATTTCGTTATACAATAAGAAATATGAAGTGAATTTTCAATAAGAAACAAAATCAATTATGGGGCATGATTAACAAACTACACACCACCCACTTTTCAAGTGTAACATGACGGAACGTACAACTTTAAAATAAGCATTTTAAGTTATACTTTCCCCTGCGGATGTTGCATGAATCGGTTGTCAATACTTCAGCTCATCTTATTCCCTCAGTCTTAAAGGTCCCAGGAAATGCAAATAGAATTGAAGTGGTTTGTGTCAAGTCTACAAGGAGGGACAGAAAGCATTCAATATTTGGGTTGGTGATGACATCATTTGTGGTACCATTGATTTTTCAGAGAGTAATAGAAAATTCCAGGTGACTGGTGTGAATCTATTCATGACACTGACTGATTATCAATAGTTTCACAAATGTTGCACTGGTAGTATATTCTATTTTCTGGCCCTGTTTATTGCAATGGAACGTCCCACAAAGATTTGGAGTAGGTTTATCATCTCATTTCCTGGGACCTCTAAGCATCATTAGCGGTAGATAGAGATCGATGATGTATCCGATAGAACATTCATACTGTAATTGTTAAGCCTAACTTTTTAAAATAAATATTACGTCTTTGTTTTCTTGCAATTCTTAAAATAGGCATGCTATAGGCAGAGATTTAACTTGGCTGAATTTTCTGAATATCAAGAAATTGGTTACTCGAAATCTCCGAATTTATTTATTTGCAATCGTTTTGGACCCTTTTGCCTCAATTTGCGCGCTTTTTCAGGATTTCATCACCAGTTGGTACAAGTAACGTTAACATTTTGCCAAACATTATCTGCATTATAGTGCGGTTTTTATCCAACGATTCTATTCATGCTGAGAGCTTGTATGTTTAACCAGGAAAATTAATACGACTTTCACGTGGTGTATATATCAACATTTTTGCATGGCCTCACCTGAACATCTATTGCCATTCATAAGATTATTTTGTCAAATTGTTCGTTATATAAATCAGTAACCTATTGATGGTAAATTCACGTAGCATGTGTTACATGGCATGTATACATACAAATAAGAGAGCGTAACGTTTTGATCGTCGGAGCCTCTGAAATCGAGAGTGGTGTCGGTTAGTTCAGTATTCGGATTTTGTGACAAAAGCACCAATATATACCATACAGGCAAATATATATCAGTCCACTTAATCTTAAGAAATCCGTGCACCTTCACCACATAGTCAGGACAACCATGATGCTCACCAAACACTACATTTTCTGAATTAACTCAAAAGGTGATAATGAAATTTA
This sequence comes from Ophioderma brevispina, assembly GCA_023653785.1. Classification (NCBI taxonomy): domain Eukaryota; kingdom Metazoa; phylum Echinodermata; class Ophiuroidea; order Amphilepidida; family Ophiodermatidae; genus Ophioderma; species Ophioderma brevispina. The sequence goes on from JAMKCH010051071.1 coordinate 36,387, forward strand.
AATTTATTTTGAATTATTTACACCGAAATTTTAAACTTTTATCTGAAATGGCAGAATATTGACTTAATAATGTATCTACTCCAGTACTGTTATCTGTGGCTTTTTAAATTTCAGCACCTTTACACCCCGTCCAAAGGAAAAATGATACGAATAGAAATATCAGGTAGTTTCATATAGAAGTTCCAAGCATGCAATTAGGTATTACAATTGATTCCGTCATGCCCTGTATGATGTTGTGCAGTAGCGCTTGACCCAATAAATGGCAGTACCTCATTTGCATATTTGGGACTTCTATATGAAACCTCTACCAAAATCAGACTATATTAGAACTTTTCAAATTAGTCGTTACTTTGTTTACAGTGCTGCATTTTATTCTTGCTTTATTTCAGCAATGAAAGACAATTTCAAAAAGTACAGTTTGGGCGCCGTTAATCTACTTGGTGTGGGGTATGATTTTGGTTCCATTATGCACTACCCAATGTATGCTTTCTCCAAAAACGGCGCAGCAACATTATCCCCGCGATATACAACTTATCAAGAGATTGGCTACAGGAATGACTTCAGTGATCTTGATGTATACCGGATCAATACTCTCTATAAATGCGGAGGTAAGTATCTAGTCACCATGATATCACCCTATATTCTAAGGAAGAAGCTGCCAATAGAGGTCTTTCACCTCACTCATGCATAACCTATAACAAAGGTGTTAGTACCCGTAGTAGTCGTCATTCAGATCAATTTAATACCCGACCTCAAAGTACTTGTGCTATTCAAAGTGTGACCCATAATTTTATGCATACATATCCAACATACATGTCGTTCTTTAGATTTAGAAAGTCTCCAGAAATTTGGAATGGACTTTGCCATTCCCGGCAAGATGGCCGCTAATCCGAAAGATGGAAGACCTCTATGTCCCAAATGCATTTCGACGTCTCATTTTGCAGTTGGTTTCGTTCTATTATACCTTCTTTTATTATAAATGCATCATCCATAAACGAGAGAATGATGCTTTACTTTTTTTATAAAATAGCGGTGATGTTTCCTCAAATTATACTCCTGTGCAAAAAGTCCCCCATGCACATAGCAGACCTGTAAGTATAAAATGTTCTACTTACCTTAGCAGCGTCACTATGAGCTAGTAAAATCTCAATTCCCTTGGCACAGTTCAGTAGCTTTCATTCACCAATGTATTTAGAAAATACATCACTGGTTTTTTGGGTATGTTTTATGATACCCAGATCACATAAGGTCAGTTCATGTGCCTGCATGAGTCAGTTTTTCTTAATACGCTCTGCCATGCAAGATTTCACTTTCAAGAACAATGTATGAATATCCGATTCAGCTTTTCTAGGCTTGCTGGTAGAAAACTGAAGATTCATAATCACTGAGCAAAGAAAATTACCATTTCAATGGAAACATTCCTAACCACACCAACAAAGGTACAACAATGCAAATTTTCAAAGGAGCACAGATAGAAGGGACATTAAGAAGTTACGTATGCTTTTACAATGGAATGTGTAATTCCATTTTTCATGGATCAATCAAAAGAACCCGCCAAAATATTTTTTTTCAACTCTATCATGTCGTCTGTCATTAAGCACTCAAAAACACAAAAACGATTACAGGCAACCGTAACTTTTAAATAAATCGTGTATGTAAATATACCGTTCTGATGCTATCCGCTAGGAAGCGATGGAGCACTTTCGGACCTAACACATATTACATCTATTGCTCCTCTGTCAACACAGGCATGTTAGCTTAATTGGTAAGCGCGTCGTGCTATAGTATTACGGAGGTTACCGGTTCCACTCCAGCCAGGCGCACATTTTTTTAACACTTGCACTGGCCATCTAAGATTAATAAATAGTTTAAAACACAACAAAATACCTTACATTAAAAATAATATTTGTAACTATGGTAACTTACCAAGAACTATTTTCCACATTTTGAATCGTTTCTTCTTGTGACGCAATAGATCTTAAATAAAGTGTACATTGATGACTTTTTCATTTTCTCCCAAGTGGTTTCTTGTATCACGGGTGGGGGGAGGGGTGCGATGAACAAAACACCAAAATTTGAAAAGCATGGTGATTTAGACCAATTGCAAGTTGAATAGCCACTCCAAGTCCAGTGGTTTTTGACAAATCAATCTGGATTACGCAAAGTACTTCAATAACAAGAGTTTAGCTTTCACATTTCAGTGATTGGATTCAATCATGTGACTTGATTATGAGGATCATTAAGATACAAATTCCTTTTTTCCCTCGCATAGTTTGTGGACCTTGTCAAAGATATCATCACTAACACTGATGATATATCAGGAGTAACCCTAAAAACTGTTCGCCAAGTTGGACTTATTTAATAATAATTAATAACAATCAATATAATTTCCTTTACTATATATCGTGATTTTGTTTTCCAGCCTGTCAAGACACCGATCACAATCATTGTCCAACCTGGGCAATGGGTGGCTCCTGTGAGAGGAATCGTGACTGGATGGCCAAGAACTGTGCTTTCAGCTGCATGATGTGCAAAACAAATTCGTACGGCTGTAAGTCAACTTATGGAATTTAAAAAGTGTACACAACTTGTGCGATTGTTTAACGCATGTACTATTACTTTCTTTTCATCTAATCACTTTTATATCCTTGTATAGTTAAAACTTGCATCAAGAAAATGTCTATATTTTTATGTGAGAAAAACTATGATACATGTAGATGGGTTATAAAATTAAGGATTTATGTGTACCAAAGGATTTGGTTTAAGATTTAGGAATAACAATAAATACCTTGCTTATTTCACAGTTGCTTTGATTCAAAAACACAGTTCTATCTATGCTAATATTGATTCATACCTCGCTGCACCGACACTTTCGATAATTTTTTTTCAAAATGTCAGTTAGAACCTTGTAATTCATGAAATACTTTAATAAATCCAGTGTACTCCCTATGCCAAACCTCTGGCATCTGTGCCATGCCATTGGCAAAGAGAGGACGCTGAAAACTTTTATGTTGGCCTTCATTTGCTCTAGATCTTTGCTTGTGGTTCATGGTGATTCTCTTCTTCAAGTAACCCCATAAAAATCCCATGGGCTTCGGTTCAAATCTGTGTGAAGGTCAAATGAGATCAGATCAGATCAGATCAAATCTTACCAGGGAAATAGTAAAATCATGCTTTTCAATTTACCTTTTAATGATAAGCCCTGCGTGGTACTAAAATGTAGGTACAAATGCGGTTTTATGTTTTTATTCCAGACTTCAGCTTTTATTTGAGCATAAAATTAAGTTAGTGTCTTAAATAAGACATGTGATGTTAAAAGAATAATGGGTATTTTTTGCCATCGCTGTAGAATATAAAAATAATTATTTTAAAAAATCTGGTCATACCAGCCTATGTCAATAGATATATTGTATTTCTGGTATACGAGTACGCGAATATCCTGTAGATTTTCTAGACACCATAAGTAAAGTAGGATCATCTGATGCACCTGCATAAATTTCAGTTATACCAGCTGATACCCAGGTCTAGTCTACATGTACATTATTGTAATTTGGCATTCAGGTCAATAATTAATCAGTCTAGATTTTACCTATTGTACCTGGACACACTATTGGGGTACCCGCCTAGGTTCCATCCAGCGAAGAACCGGATTAGCACAGCAGATCTTCCCTCCCTTGCACCAATGAGATTCTAGGTTCGATTCCCGTTCGGTTCAGTGGTGAGTGGTGTTCCAGTGAATTTGGTTTCCATTTATTCTCGCTTTCTCCCGTCACTCTAATTACTTCCTGCTTCTATAATATGGTTCATCTCCATATAGAATATCATGAAAAAGTATACAAAGTGCCGCAAATATTGAACTGAAAACGGCAAGAAATTCCTCAATAATAATCATTAATAATCCAACATACCAACCAGTTTCGTACCTCTGCCCGTACTCGGGTGAACGTACTGTAGTTCTGGTATTCGGTTCGATTAATGGACTTAGTTGTCATAAGACTGGTTCTTTTTATACTTCCAGCTTGTTCTGATAATCACTCTAGCTGCAGAGCGTGGGCCAAGGTAGGTGAATGTAGACGAAACCCGTCCTGGATGAAGCAAACATGCCCGTTAAGTTGTGGAGGATGTCCGCTAGATCTACGAAACAGACGAGACGAAATAGCTGGTCGGTATTCAATTCATTATGGTGTTTTATTGTCTTTCATAGTTATTAAACTTGATTTAAAATGTTAAAAAAGTCTCTCATCAAATGTTTATCTTGCTTGAAAGAATTGTCAGATCAAAATCTACTTTTCAAGTACCAGTTATTACGTTATTACATTTAATTTTCAACATTTTTAAAGACCAGTTTCCAATCTTAAACTCAGAAGCAAAGTATAGAATATAATTTTGAAGTTGATTTGTTACAAATGCATGCTGGACCTTTGCAAAGACAGGGGATAAATAAAACAGAGGAACTGTATTTACAATATCTTTATTTTAGATGGTAATTTCTTAAAATTGAGTCATATGTAACTGGATTTGGAGCAGCTCTTATCCGAAAAAGAAGATCAATTTTCAGTCATAATTTCTTTATGTAAATAAACTGGAGATTTAGCACAAAAAAGCGAAAATACCCAGAAATATGCTTAAAAAGCTGCACTACATGTGACGAGATCTACATGCAAATTCTGGAAATGTAGTGCACAATGAATTTGATTGTCGGTGAGGTTGTAAGACATATATTTAAACATTTCATCCTTTCACGAAAATTCCATCCACTCACGATAATTCACAAATTAACAACATATCGTACTTGCATGCAAACACTCAACGCCAAGACATCATTAACAATTTAACACAATGAAACAAATACTTTACCTAATCGCTGATGGTCATTGCGCTCATATGCTGAATTCCCCACCCATCATAACGAATCACCAATTCCTCATCGAGGTCATCGATGTGTCACCAAATCAATTCTGATGTGACTTAATTAATCACTGATCACGAATGGATTTTGTTGTGGATTTAACAACACGGCACTTTTCGATCTCGGCCTACGTTGATCTGGATCTAAACTGTATCGTGCCCGCTACGCTAATGTACGTGCGGCGTAGAGTATGTGGAATTTAGACCATTACCCTTTCACAGTTATCACAAAAGGCGCAAACTGAACCATATCACGGCAGTGTAGCGGCGATGCGTTCACGTGTAAAAACAAAATCTTGATTCAGATCAATTGGATCTAAAATCGTCGTGTGCAAAGGATTGTTTTCTTAGGGGTTGATCTTTGACCTTACGGAAGTATTTGTGATTAACCAGTAAATTCTCATAAACCATGTAGAAGCGCTTTGATTTACTTCGAGTGTGCATCAGAAATTTCGTACGCGACCTCATCACCGATTAAGATGCATGTTATTGTTTTTTTGATCATGTAACATTGACTCTGATGAAAAGGTTGGCATTCGGAGTGTGAAAGATCGTAATTGAATCAATGTTTTAGAAAATGAATACAATTATAGACTACTCGGAAAACGTAGCACAAGTTTAACTTCCGGATCAAGCTCAACCCTTTTGTTCACTCCTCCATACCCTCAATAAGTCAGAATTTTCATTTTTAGTCTAAATAGAACTTGATTTTACTTCTGCAAGGAAAATTAAAGTACCTTGTTTTGACTTTTGAGATACGCCCAATTAAATGCACATTAACTTGATTTAACTTGAGAAATGGCAATTTGCAACCAATACCCATCCAGTTTCTTTTCAGTTACAAAAAAGTTTATTTGCGATAAAAAAAAACACGGCACAATTTACAGCTACTAAACCCTTGCGTTTGTTTTACCTAATTGAAAGCTTTCGGCTTACTGTATTTTGCCCAACGAAACGAAACAGGCTCAGTGCACCCATAAGATTACACGCTTTATCCCGTCATCATACTGAGCCGGTTTCGTTTCGTTGCGCAAAATATAGTAAACCAAAGATTTCTGCACTTAATGGTTCTATATTAAAGTTTAGGTATTTTGAGTTTTCTCTGGATGTTTTAGCTGCAGATAACAGTGCGTTACTGTAAACAGTGACATTTTGCAATTTTATTTAAGGGACATGTGAAGTAAAACCAGTAGTCTCACCATAATTTTGCCAAATTTGACTAATTTTCGCGAGCTATAAGCTAATGGATGTAAAGAGAAATTTTTAAGAATTTTTATTTTGTCAGTCCAGTCTTATGACTTCTGAATGTAATCGAAAGGTGAAATAAGGAAACATACATTTAAGTCAACATCTAACTTCCAATAAAGTGATTCTGTGTTTGGCCCCATCCGTACCAACTATGTCAATGACAGTGTTACTTTGTGCAGGGTAAATATTTTAAAATGTTTGGACTAAGTCGAAATTCACTCAGATTTTTCGTCTCATCACAATAATTTTAAAAATGTGTACCCCTCCTTTTCTTTGTCAATGGCATTATATAGTCAAAAGGTAAATAAACATACATTGCGCTGTAAACATACGAGGATAAACTGTATTTGTTCGAATCCAACTGAGAATGATTTGAGATGGATTTCAACATAATTGTGGGCATTTTGAAATTCAGACTCTGTACAAAAGAACATATATCTTAGATATATATTTCCCTGTATTTGGTATATATATATGACAGGTACATCAAACTATGCAAAATATTCAGAATCCTCGTAACCAGACGAATAATTTGAAATATTTTCGAAGTGAAATGGAGCATTTTAAAATTTCTAGCCCCTTATAATACTTGACCTTTGATTTAGAGGTCACTTGCAAAATAGTACAGTGATATTAGGTAGACGGATGTAACAATGGGCGAGCACAAGTTTGGGACTTGAACCTTCACTTATTAAGTCTCAATATTTAGAACGTTTAATAATGTCATATCTTTTACTACCAACAAAATATTTCGCCACGATAGTAACATTGCTCCAAAGGACCAGAACAATCCAAATATAAAGTCCTGGTCACCACTATGATGTACTGTTCATTTGTATTTACTTGTGATACAAAAGATTTAGTTATTTTGGCCAAGACCACAACTCATCTTTCTCGAATGTTTCAACAGCATTGTCAATTTCTTTAAAGAATTTCATTACTTTCCATTCGCAATGTAGTTAGTTTGTAGTAAAATAGCTATATGGGTAGAATTACTTCACGTGTTCCCATTCATTTTGTTTAAAATCGATTTGCTGAATAAAACACCTCCCACCACACGCTAACATACACTGTTAAAAATTTCCGTAAATTAAGAAAACAGATTTTCCGTAAATTTACGGAAAATCTGTTTAGAAAACAATAAAAATACAAAACAAAAAACATAAAAATATGTTAATTTACGGAAATATTCAAAAATTTCTGGCAGCAATATTTCCGGACTTTTTTTTTGGTTCCGTAATTTTAAATTACGTTCTGTTAAATTCTGTTAAAATACACATTTTTTCTCCATAATATGAGACAAATTTCTGTAAAGTTACTGTCAAAGTTCCGTAAATTGACAGAAATATCTGTAAATTTACCCTACAAATGTCTGGAAATTCTGCTGCCAGAAATTTCCGTAAATTTACGGAAATTTTTTTAACAGTGTATGCTCCTTCCCTGGGTGCAGTTAAAACAAATTGAATAACAGTGACGTCAAAAATATTCAAATCATATTTCTAATGTACTCGTTCCTGATTGATGATACATGTACATCACCTGGTATCCTGCTTCCAAGACCTTGTCATGAAAAAAAGAAGACCAAAGTTTACAACGTACAGTCGATGAACGGAATTACGCAAACGAACCTAATATTAACTGCACCCAGGAATTTGAGCCTATGAGAGTTGGAGTGCAAAATCCCTTGCTTTTATTGACAGGGACATTCAAAGATTTTGTGGGAATGACGCACTCATTCATTTGACAAAGCCAGATTTTGGCATATTTATATAATCTACCTCCAAATTAGCAAAATACCCCAAACGATTAAGGCAACGCCTTTTTACGAAACTAGAACGATTTCTTGCATTGAATGCCGGGGTCCAGACTTTTGGGGAAAAGAATACAAAATATTCATATTACAACTGATTGTTGGAATCAGTTTAAATTTTCAGCATCGATTTATTTTGTGGTCTTCTTTAGAAAAAGTTATGATCACTACTTGATCTCTGAATGTCCTTTTAAAAAGCTGAGACCATAATGATTTTGTCTTTTGTCTGAAAGATGAACAGAACAATGTCTTTAAGAATTACTTTTAGTTTGAAGTTGCTTAAATATTTCAATCTTTCTTAGAAGACGAAAACATTTGGCACAGCTGATTGTTGCTAAGACAATGCGTGTGAGTTGGAAGTAACCGCGACTAACGCTTTAGCTTCTGTTTATTTTTTTATGACCCTCCTGCATGCAATACTGCGCATGACCGACTCAGGTTGCCATGATAAGAACACATTGTGCTACGATTGGGCGTTAATTGGAGAGTGCCATGCTAACAAAGGATTTATGTCCAAGATGTGCCGACTGAGCTGCAGCTTTTGTAACGACCGTGAAATCGCTGAATCCGGCCGAGAGCCCGAGGGTGAGTTCGTAACATTAGCCACCCCACTTGACGCCCAATAGTGTGCATTACCCGCCTTTATAATCTCTGCCCAAAACAGGTTATTGCCACGATTGGAGCACATTATGTCATGATTGGTCTACTTTGGGAGAATGCACCAGAAATCCAGGTTACATGAACAAGAGATGCAAGTACTCTTGTCAGACGTGCAAAGCCAGTGATAAGCGGTCACATGCCTGGACATTCTTGGGTGAAAAGGGTAAGCTTAAATAAGACATGTCAATCTAACTGTATGGACTGGCGTGAGAAAATGATTAATCTGGCACACGTAGTGGTGATTCTTCCAAATCTCACTTTTATGACCTCCTGGAAAACATTACCTTTTGGATAAAAAGTTTGGCACGTTCTTAAATTTGACGTCAAAAGTCAATGTTGATATCTTGGAGTCAGTCTACTTTAGCCTCACTGTTGTGACAAAGAGCTAAAAACTGTTTAAACTCATGCCGACGCATAGGGTTGACATGCCTTTTGGAATGCATGTTGCGTTGAAGGACATGTGGAACCTGGATTCGCTCTTGCCGAAATAGTTAGCAATTTACAAAATTTTTAACGACAATGAAGTCTTTATACTCTCATGTTTTCAAAGACAAGACCTCTCTGTTCAGATACCATGGTAGGACCGTTGTGCATTATTCAATGGTCATGTCTAATCAAGCTTTATTTTGAAAAGCATATGTCCTCTGAATTGACTGTAGATTGACTGCCAATTCTTTGTTTGAATGACTGCTGATTACCTTACATACCCCATCAGAATCAGATAGACCTATAAAAACGCTACAAGTTAAAACCTATCAATATTTTGGCGTCTCATATTTGATACAATTTTGCAAGACCTATTGAAGGTTCCATTTGTCCTTGAACTTGATTTGGCATTGGTATGCACCAGGTTATTATGATTGTTCTTTAAGTAAGTTCAGGCAGAATAATTTCTATTTCAGTACCTTGTTATTTCAGGATTCTGCACTTGAGACTTATCATCGAATTTAATAGCAAGCTTAGCTCTCATCGTCATCATTTTCAAACCTAATTCATCATTATCATTGTGTCTGTGCATCGTGTATGCATTATCAATAATAACATATGGCTGACGGTTTCTTTATCAGCAACCTTCGATGCCAATTGGTATACTTGTTGAATGAAAAAAAGATTGATATTTTATAATAGCATGTTCAGTGGCAACTCTTTAGGGAAAGTTATGTACACAGAACAGGAGGTATATGGTTTAAATTTATAGACTAAAGTATGCATAATAACTTAAGGTAGGGCCTACAGTAGTTGCTAAGCAGCTCATGCATTTATATTCAACTTAAAGGGATATCTTACAAAGAAAAATATTGAAACATACTGAAATGATCTCATAATACAATCACTCCACTTAATAGGAAACAAATTTGGACATATGGAATGTATATAACTTCTGATTTTGCAAAAAATAACATTCTGTTCAAGGTACTTTAATTTCCCCTATACCTGCTTGGTACAGTTGCGATGTTAATCCACCAAGCACCTGTTAGATCAATATCTTTAAAAGAACAGTTTGGCACAGCAAATATTCAAATATAATGAAAGGAACCCTTACCGCAACCACTTACGCTTATTTGAAAACAATTTGAGTTTTTATATCCTGTAAAAACAGGAGTAGTAATGTATATTATTTTGCCATGGTTTACCACGGACAGTCAAAGGATGTTGACATTACTACCAGCATTTATCACATTTGAAAAGCATATTAGCATTAGCTCACATGCCATTGCTATTGTGTAATGATAATCCACCTGGCACTTGACAGATCAATATCTTACTACAAGTCTGCAGAATACAATGCCTGAATGATATTGTGTCAAAAAGCCTGTCAGATACACAGTGAATTCTGGCAGGGATGCCAGCATTTTGATATGCCAGTGGCAATTAATGCCAAAGAATGTCTGTAACTCTTGGTGTCTTTACAGAATGTAAACACCAAACTGTTTCAAATATGTGGAAGTGGTTTCACGAATATTTGTCTATACCGAACTGGCCCTTTAAGCATGTTCAACATATCTGGGGAAAACAACAAAAGCAATGGTATGCATGGTATATGAGTTGCATATATCATATCATTTATTTTTATTTTCATTATCATAAATAAAAAGAGAAAGAAACAGATACATACATTGACATGGAGGAGGTGGAGGAAAGGCCAATAGGCCAGAAAATGGACATTCCCTTTTCAATTTTTGCACAATGATCACATGTTTTTAAAAATCTGGCTAAGCATTGCCAGGTACTAAGCAAACAAGTGATTGTAATTTTAGTTTATTTCAGTATTTTTCTTAAATTTGCAGTACACCCGCCTAATATTTAGGTTCTTTTACACACTTTACTTAAATCTGTCCTATAATTTTAGTATATTATCAATGTTGTATTAAGAATCTGACTTATTGAATTTGACGTCATCTCAGAAATGGTCTCACTACATCGTCTGTGAGTATCGTTAGAGCCAGAACTAAACTAAGACTATTGCGCCTTTCATATCAAGATATACATGCACTTCGTGATTGGCCTGCCTATGGACTGCATAATAACTTCTGATTGAATATATTCTCCTGAAACGGCGTAACCAGATTCCAAGTACCAAGTTTATTGTAATTAGCATACTCACTTCATTAACATAATTTTGGGCACCACCATATTTGGTTTTCGTATCATCATATTTGCAAATGTCTCATGGATATTAATGTACGCCATGCGTACATTTTTCTTCGTATGATTTATCTAATGAAAACAACAACTCGCACGTCATTATTCTGGCTTAAATTTCTCCTTTATGAAATAAAATTGACAAGGGTATACTCCAGTTTTTTGTGCGCTACGTTTGTCAAAATTATCTTAATCTGCTTAGTTTTCAAACTTTCATAAAATGATTGTAGAAAAATCGACCATCAAACTTTGTCAAGCGCTGGGTTAAAAAAAGCAAAACGTGACGTTTTATTTAGTCTCTTACGCAAATATGAAAGATACACAAGCACTGAAGATGAAGCACACGATCATTAACATGGAGCAATGATGAGACCTGTGCGCATACAATAAATTGAACTCCCAAGTAATAATGCTTCCACGTGCTCCTACAACAAGCAAATGTTGTTTAGGCTGTGAATTCACTATGAACTCATTTTTGCTATTAGAACAGGGTCTACACCACGAAATGCATTTATGTACAAATGGTCATAATACAGTCATTTCCTCAACTCATGAAACTGGAACTTTAAAACCGACATTTCTTGAAGAAGTGCAGACGATGATCATGCATTGTTGATATCGTATTTAAAAGATACTGTCTGTCAGTTCCGTTTGCAAAGATCATAACCGAGCTGTCATCCACTGAATGGTATTCAGATTTGCTTCGTACATTCAATACCACCTCGAATGATGCCTAGCATAGTAAAGCCGCAACCATTGAAATGCAGACTCTGAGACGGAATTACACCATGCACCAGCAATGTTGCGTCTGTAACTCCATGTCAATTAAAGCGGATTCTAGGTACTGCGTAGCTTTTAAATGGGTTGCGCGGGAGCCCTGACCTAAGGCGCAGCATTCAACTTTAATTCTGGCTCTGATGAACTTTGTCGTATGTGATCCTCAACAGAATACATCTCAAGATAGACTACGTATTCTATTCAACAAAATTACTGTAAATTGCGGAGGTCTTTGAGAATGATTAAACGGTATTAAGAATAATATTCAAGAATATCTTTGTTCTAGCGAACAGGTAGGTTAGGTTCATCTTTGGCAACATTTTTCTTACTCACACACTTTTTATAGCTTATTGAGTATCTCTTTACCGTCAAAGGTGTTGTCAGATGACGTGTAACTTGTGTACCCTAACAATTTAAACACCACATTTCTTTTCCGTGTTAACATTACTAAGTCTGATAACGATCTACAGCATGTAAAAATAGACACCCGTCATGTACAATATGGGCCAAGCATGGTCTGTGTGACAGCTACTCCACCTGGATGTTCCCAAACTGCCCTTACAGTTGTAAGAAATGCCCCAGCAATAGAGATAGGACCAATGACCATCTACGCCCAACATTAAGCAGCGAAGAAGAAGGAAACACCTTTGAGAATTTTACTGGTATCATGCAAGAGCTTCCGACTGTGAATACAACAGCTGGCAATTGGACTATACCAGACATTGAGGTGCAACCAGTCTTGCAAGCCTTACAGCCACTAGAAGTTGAAGTGGTTCAAGCAACAGGTATGAAAGTACTTTGAGCATGCTTGATATCGTGGACATAAAAATGACCGGCCACTGGATGTTTATTTGCTTTTTTCTCTTTAATTATACTACCTAAAATGATAAACAGGCAATCAGCATATAAGGCCTAAGCCATTGATGTGATTGTGATTGGAGCACTGAAGTCCCGTCTCATGTCGTTAATTGTCTTTACATCGGTGCTTTAAAATAGTCTATCAAAGATGCCCTCAAACCACATTCTCACAACCCTTACAAGTGCAGTTTTCACCTGGATGAATAAAGCAACTAGACTGTGTGACCATTGTCATCATTTTCATTGTCCAATTTGTATAATGTGCTGTTGTCCTACGTAGATCTCAATCGTGTAGCCATTATTAACTCTCATTTGATAATTATTTAAATGACTTTCTGTTGTCCTCAGCTCATTTTAATCGTACATTTTATGACTTTATAGTCTTCAATAATTACAGGCATTCTAGTGGCATGTCGTTATCACCTCTTAAATCCAAATATAGCAAGCAGCGTGTGTCAAAGTGAAGGTACTTTTATGGAATTCTGGGTGAGCAGGCACTGCACTGTAATCAGTAAAAAGAGGCACTGGTATTTTGTTTTAAAAAAAGCAAGATTCCTTTGCGTTTTTGTGTAGCCTGCCTTAAGGCAGGAAGACACATAGGGATCACTTTTCCACTGTTGATGTCTGTTGTTGATGTCCGTCGTGAAAAAGGGTTAACATTTGCCTGTAATATCCACATACTTTGATGGATTTAAACCAAATTTGGGTCACAGGTGCAACATGGCATCCCCCATTTGTTGATGAGGTCAAAGGTCACATACCAAGGTCAAACTTCATGTGAGGTCAAGTTGTAAGATGGGCTGAAAATGTAAAATTGACCTCATTTGAAACGTTGAGGTTCAATATGGAACCAAACTTGGTTTTGGAGTTAACATGCAAACCCTCATTTGTTTATGAGGTCAAAAGTCACATGTCAAGGTCAAAGGTCATGTGAAGCCTATCATTCACAAACCGCGCCGGTAGGCGACACAACCGATGTAGTTTTAAACTTAGGTATGTATTGTTCATCTCACCATCAATGTGTTATTGACCCAGGTTCGTGAATACAGCAGTGTATTTGGTTTGAAAACGAAGTGAGAACAACATGTCACTTGAAGAGTGGCCTGTCACTCAAACGTAATAAGATCTGATTTGTGAAGGCAACATGTATTTGAATAAATACAGCAATTTTTGTTATTCTGTTGTTCCGGATTCTGAAATGTAACAAAAGACCCAAAGGCTTCGAAAAATCACTGTACACGTAACCAGGGTTTCCTTCCTTCAGGTAATAGTAATAAGTATTATGTAAAACCTGTACAGGTCACTGAAGAAAACAATCTAGTAGCGTCTAGAGGTAATTGCTTATGAAGCCATATTTTTGCTGAAGCCGAGGTTATAGTGGGGCAAAGAGCAGATATAAATGATCGTATCGAGTTCTCTTTCATGACCACTTCAGAATGCAAAACAGACTCAATTATTCCCAGGAAGCAAATTAGGGGAAATAATATTTTGCTCAAAAACTCTGAGAATGGCTTTTCATCAAACTGTAGAGTGAGTCAAAAAGTATACACTTAGTAAATGTCATGTTTTATGTTTCAAGACTGTTCAAAATGTTTTGGTATCCTCGCTTTTCCAGTTCCAATCATTTTGCACAAGTCAAATTTCCTCCTCTCTCTTAATTGCCTCGTGTGCAGTCATGCATAAACATAATTCATTTAAAATGGCACCACAAGAAGCCAGAGGAGCTATTCTAAGAATTCTTATCAAAATATATCATGTCCATTGGTATATTACAACACAACAGATAATTTCAAAAGTGTATATTTTTTTGCCTCGCTCTGTAAGTATTACACATTCCCTAGTGACTGATGGCATCACATGATCACACGAACACAAGTACGTATTTGTACGCAGGTTTGACGACTGCTAAATTTTGATTACGTTAATACGCATGCGCACTTGCGTTGGTGCTATGTAATCCGGTCACTAAACATTGAAATCTGGGGAATGTGTGATCGGCCAATCGCGTGGCCATCGTCTGGGAAAATTGTGGTTTCCCAGTGTCCAAACTTCCAGTCTACAGGAACTAACTTTGTTTCTCTGATGATTTTGTCATACATCCAGACCTGCATGAAGGGATGTTATAATAGAATCCCAAAGTATATTTCATTTCATACAACATTGATCATTCAATAGCGAAAAATTACAAATTCACGCTTTCTTAAGACACCCCATCCGTACCTTGCACTTGCAACAATTGACACATCTGTGTTTCAGAACCACCTATGGAGATTCTTCAAAGCAATGACACCGAGGATGAGTGTCTCGATAGAGACGGTCGATGTATCGTCTGGGCTGATGAAGGCCGATGTCGAAAACCAAACCGGTTCATATTCGACTATTGCCGGTATTCCTGCCAGCTCTGTGACGTTGACGAATTCCAACTTAAAGGTAAGATATAATGGTATTAATTTATCATCCTGAAAAGTCTGGACTTCCAGCCATACATTCAAAGGGCACTCATTTATAACCGTAAAGTTAAATATTAATATTTAAGAATCTGTAATACTATGATGATTGGTGAACAGGGACTCTAAAGTGTGTTTCAATACCATAAATTTCGGCGTAATAGAGCTTATTCTTTTACTCCTTAGTACGTTTTCTGTTACTTTTACAGTAGACAATTATATCACTTGTGCAAATACTGTGATAATACGTGGCCTTTACTGGGTGTGTGACATATTGTTTGATCACAAGAAAGAAAGGATCTCATTATAACTCGATTTCTAAGAACCAATTACCTCAATTAGTTTTTTAGAAAATTACTTTCATGTCCATAACGATGGAAGCGGTCAATGTGAAGTCAATCTTCGGCCACCTTGCACGCTCTCTTTAGCAATAGTAATACTTTCATTTTTTGCCCCTCCACATAACAGCCTATGCAGATGAATGTTTTGTCGTGTTTATATTTGGTAAGATTTGCCCTTGACAAGATGGTGAAAGATTATTACTACGAAAATATAGACATCAGAAATTAAGTCAATAAGCTCTGTAAGCCAAAGTACCAATTTGTACAAAATGATAGAAAGAAATGGTTTGCAATTATTTTCCAGAATGGGGCTTCCAATTGACCTCAAGCCCAATTTCCTTGACGAAGTCCTCCGTACCCATGCATCTATGCCCATATTCAATATCGTAAATCTTTTAAGGATCTTATTATTTATATTTGCCATCAGACGTCTGCCGAGATATCCATGGCTTCTGTTCCATTTACGCAAAGGAAGGCGAATGTGAAGCCAGCGAAGAATGGATGGGTATCTACTGTAAGAAATCATGTGGTCTTTGCAAAAGGTCAGCTTTGGCTAAAGAACCGGCAGGTATGAGTAATTAATACTCCGAAGTTCAGGACACAAAGAAATATTATGGAACCTGCATCTCTGGTATTAATATAGGCCTATAGATTATACCCATGGCATTGGAAAAATAAAACTGTATGCAATTAATAATGTTGACATTCAGAACATCCTCTTTACTTTTGTCATTATGTTAAATAACTATTGGACAGGTAGTGTGTGGAATACGAGGCAAGGGGTTTATTTCAACTATTTGATAGTCTATTTGATTAGTAAAGAACGCTTGCAAACGTATCAAACAAGATGTCTACATGTAAAAAAAGTATTTCATATAAAAATGTATAATATATGTATACTAAATACACCTACCTCTTTTATTTGTAGATTATTTAACATCAATGTTTAAACTAGTACCAAAAACTCTTTGTCCATAGCTGTATCCTGCGGTGATCGGTCAACGAGGTGTACGCTGATGGTAGCACGAGGCGATTGTGAAAAGGCACGTGCTCGGATGAAGACGGCTTGTCCCAAAAGCTGTGGGTTTTGTGGAAAACGCAATAAAGAAGGTGAACATTTCGTAGGCATTTTTTACTTTGATGCTTCTTTTGGTCTACATTATCGGTCCGGGCTATCGTCAAATATGGAAAAAGCCCAAGGCCCATTGAAGTAATTCATGGATCAGTTAACATCAGTGCTAATAAAACCAGCAAATCCTATTAGCACCGGCTACCTTGCAGATCATAGCATGAGGAATGCAAGGTATTCATATATGACTAGTCACAGAATAGCCGAGGTTAGAGGCAGTGCAGAAATTGTACGTGCATGTGCCATAATACTTTACTGTGGGTAAAAAAATCTGCATTTTCTACAACAAGAAAATTGTTGGAGATTTGCTCTGACCATGTCGTAGCAAAATAATTTTAGTTATTCAGATATGAATTCAAAATATTTCTATCGATAGACTTGCAGTAGACAATGGTAGAAGGGAGATTCTTATACGCACATACCTACTGAGAAAGCATAGACAAGGGTGTGGCAAGGTCAAATTGAGTCAACTCTATTATGTAATATATATGACGGTAGTCGGGACTGATTTTCATACTTTGTGTCAGTAGCCTCGATCTGTATAGAACTCCTACAATTTTTTTTTAACTCGGATCTCTAGCAAATGTAAATGATATGGAAGATTAACATGACACGGTGCTCGGTCGCGACTCCAGCGAAATACCATCCGAGCTATCCCTATTAACCAATATCTTTCTTATGGTAATAGTCAGAAGCCATAAAACCTTGCATGCCCTGTAGCCGTGGATTACACCCAGTTTTCTCGATCCGTTTTCCCCCAGCTAGTACGCCACTGGTATCTAATGTGGCACTGTTCATACCATAACTACTTCTTCTCCACATCTGGGCAACTTCAAAGTACACATTAAGGTAGTGTTGCATTGTAGAGGAAACACATCACTGTGTACCTAAAACTGGTGTGCTTGAGAAAAACTTTACCTGCAAGTGTCTTGGTTGTGAATTTAGACATAAGAGTGAATCTCGAACTAATCCTGACCAAAAAACATGGGAAAAATCATGGTTAAGACCCGCAGAAGCGGGCTCAATCAAAGTATAGATTTAGGTTTTAAAAAATGACGTATTTAGCCATACAATCAATGCTATTTTTGCAGAAATAATAAATAAAATTTGGTGCTTCAAAAAGGTTGCGTGTTTGTCTTCAAGGTCCAAGAGAGGTTGGGGATCTGATTTTTTTTAATCGTTATTTCAAGAAATCTTAAGATGGCATAGTCTCAACATAGAAAGAATGAGGGCGTGTCTCATATGGCTTGAAATAACAATTTTTTTCCAATTTAATAAATAGGCATACATCTTAAGGTCTTGCTCATACCTTAATTCTTTGCTCATATTGCAACTTTTGCAACTTGCATATTGCAACTTTATGAAGTACTGTAATAATGTTGTGGTGAAGCTTTTTTTACCTTGTTTTGTATTTTCAGATTGCCGTGACAGAAACAAACGCTGCAAAAAATGGGCTAAGGCAGGAGATTGCGACAAATACACTACCTGGATGCGGGTAAACTGCCCTTTGAGTTGCGACACGTGTGACGCCTTAACATATAATAGAGGTGTAGTTATCTTCAAAGAAAACAGTATTCCTTTGTTCATTGTACTGAGTTTATGTTTTTCTTTGTTAGCAGTTTCAGTACAATCATTTTCTTGTTCAAGTAAATATTCCGTTTGCTTTATCGTCGTACGAGTACAGGGTGTCTCAGAAAGAACGTCACCCTCCAGAAACGGCCATTTTTGCTTACTTAATCAATTCTTATCCTTGTTTTAGCTTTATATTGTGAAAATATGTACTTTTTTGAACATATGGTGAAAACAAGAAAGAAATTGGTGAAAAAATAACCAAACAATGACTATTTCCCTAAAAATGATGCAAACCTACTTTGTCCACGGCTAGCAATAGCAGAGAAACATGTACATTGTAATTCTTATGGATTTGAGCACACGTAAGTCCTCAGATTTAATTAATTTGTTCACATGTAATGTCTAAAAGCACCTGAAACATGCACTTAATTTGTTCTTCCGAATGAAGTGACCTAAATCCCTTCACCCGTCTCCCATCATAATGCAAATATGAATTTGGTTAAAGCGTACTTTCAAATAATGGCATTGGGCGTGACTCCTACAATGGAATTGCTCTTGGGTTAAAGGACCATCGTTCATCGTGAATGGGTAAAGTTTTTCCCTCAAAATAGGGTTCCCAGTAGGATGGCAATCAAGGGGAACAGAGAAAAATTCTAGAGCATGCCAAGACTCTAAAAAGGTGCAAGGAGAGAGATATGGTCGTCAAAGAACAGGACAATCATCCGCAAATAATGCTGCAGTGCATAGAGAACTGAACAATAAACTCTAGAACCAAGAATTTGAGAGTATTATTGGCCAGGAGGGTCTTAAAAATTTTTATGTTGGGGATATTTGCATCCATGGTTTTCTCTGCTAATGCTAGCCGTGGACAAAGTAGGTTTGCATCATTTTTAGGGAAATAGTCATTGTTTGGTTATTTTTTCACCGTTTTCTTTCTTGTTTTCACCATATGTTCAAAGAAGTACATATTTTCATAATATAAATCTAAAATAAGGATAAGAATTGATTAGGTAAGCAAAAATGGCCGTTTCTGGAGGGTAACGTTCTTTTTGAGACGCCCTGTAGATGCCAATTATTTCATTATCCCAGTCAACCAGTTCAGGCAGTAATTCCTTCATTTACTTTGAGGATGAACATTTGTTTCAAATGTCTTCTCAAATGTTGCGTTTAATATATGATGTAAACGAATCCATTTCTGACACTTAAATTAAAACCATCTTGGTTAATGTCAATTTAATTAATTTTACACGCTACTTTTCTTGACTGGGTGGGTCCAGGCTGCTTGGATACGTACAGGAAATGTCCAACCTGGGCGGCAGCAGGCGAGTGTGAGTCAAATGATGAATGGATGAAGACCAATTGTCGATTCAGCTGCGAAAGCTGCGATTATAATATGCACAATCCAGGTTAGTGGCAGGAATAACTTGTCCCTTTGAGCTACACATTCAGTTCTGTCAAAGTACTTATATCCTCATTTGTGACATACGTACTTCAGGCTACTATAGCCCTTTCACGAAGCCATTGCTACAGTGAATGTTTGAATATACTCGAAACTTCGGAAATTGTAATTCATCGTTGTTCTCCATCCTGCAAATTTAACTTTTAGTGCACACGCCGTAAATCCATAGAACTATTAAAGTAATTTCTCAGTTTCAATTCCTTGGCAATGCAAATTGTTTATAATGAGGACATTCAGTAACAACGATGAGCGAGGTTGATGTTTCAACAAATCCGTAGATATCTTTACAACACAAACTGAAGGGAGGATTAGATGAAAATGTTTCTTTATTTAACAGATTTCTTGGCGTAAATCCAGATTCAATTTGTTTTCAAACGAGAAACCTCTCCTGGATTTGTCTCAGGGTATGAAAAATCATCAAATTAAAACATTCTACCTGATAATTAGAGGAATACCTGCGCATAAGAACCTTTTAATTATTTTCTTCAAAATCATTATCGCTACCAAAATAACGCCTTTTGGATTGTTTGAATCATTTACTTCTAAAAGGTGCATACGAACTACATTGAGATTTTGGAAGACATGACACAAAATATTCCGCATATTATGACATGCACTACTCCCTTATACTTATATTATTGTTCTCATCCAATGGAACTTCCTATAGACCGTATTCAATATAACGTCAGCCACCAGACATGTTGGTGGACAAGATGCATACATTCCAGGACTACAATACATTCAGCTGTCAATCGATCCATGTTTAGCGATTGCACAGGGATCATTGACAGGTGAATGTATTGTAGTACTGGAATGCGTCTATCTTGTCCACCAACATGGCTGGCTATTGAATACGGTCTATTACCGATATTTTTGTATTTGTATCACTAATGTCATTTTAGGTCGTCCGTGAGGAAGACCTTATTGCTACATGCTTCGTGTCCGTGTATGTATGTGTGTGTGTCAAACATTGTATACACCGTTTGCCTTGTCCCTATCTTTTTAATGCAAGGTCCAGTTGCAACCACACTTAGTTCATAGATACAATATGGAAACCTTCATATGGTAATGATGTTAAAGGTCACATACAAAGGTCAAGGTCATCTCAGGTTGTAAAATAGGTCGAAAATGTCACATTTCTCTCCTTTGCAATGTCAGATTTCTTTTATTTGCAAAGTTTAAATGAAATTGTAACCAAACTTGTTTAATTATACCTACCTTTGTTAAGGACGACTATTTGGGACCGCGGTCCCTCTTTTTTCTTTTCACAGATGTAGTTCTAAACGTTTTCCAGCCCTGTCATTCCTTTTAACAGATTTTCAACAGCACTTTGCATGTTTCCAGACGATATCCTGCCTATTCAAGACCAACGAAACCGTGATAATTAACAATGTGTACCTATCAATAACTTTGTAGTGATGTACTTAGTAAAATATGTGCCCAATGTAAAATATAATAAGGGCCATAACAATTGACTCGGTCACATAGTAACTTGTGTAACATTAACATGATTAAGACAGTGTAGTAATATTAGAGAATTTACTAACTGGTGGAGTTACTAATTTAACAAGTAGTTGTCTCTTAAGAGTAAATACACTCTTGTAATTAGTACCGTGTAAATATAAACCGTCTAGCCTGAAGTATATTATTTGTTCTTGCACGTACTATTCCATCGCATTGTTATTAAAAACGGGCGTGTTCCCAGCAAGTCGCAGCTATCATCGTGTGCGCACAAAGACGGTACGCCCGATACGCATTCAGAAATTAAAACGCTGTGAAAAATAATTTTACTTTTTACTTCAGACCGGACATAATGTTCGCTTAGTTTTCTTGTGTTATGATTATAAATGTCCATATAGCATTCTAATACACATACGTCATGTATGTATAGTTAGAAACTGGTAGAATGATGATGACACGCATGACCTATAGAGTATAACAAATTGACATTGGTCAACTGTATGAGTGTAATGCGCATGAGCATGCAAACCTTTCCCGTGTTGCTAAAAAGATAAAACAATACGCGAGAGAGAGAGAGAGAAATATGTCAATTAGGCTCCCTAACCAATTACCTTAGAATGCTTGTAATTCGCCAACAATTAGAAGCTAGTGAGTAATACGCATGCGCAGCCTGGAACAAATTTGAACCCGTTCATGTACGGTGTGCTTAGATGGCTGCTTATTTGTTTAGTTCAGAGAATTAGCAATACTCCTCCGCAGGTTGCTCGGATCGTTACAAACGCTGCAAAATACAGGCGGAAGCAGGGACATGCACTGGTAAATCATCTGCTAAATGGATGTCCAAACACTGTCGCCGGAGCTGTAACTTATGCGACGACGAAACACCTGTGATTGAATCTGCTGATGGGACTGCCTTAACGGGTAGGGTACGATTTATGTTGTGCGCCAAATGCACCTAAAGATTGCTGAGCAAAAAGCTTGTTCCCTCTTGCCGTGGATGTGGGGTTGCACTCAACTAGACTGAAGAAAGAAATACTGGTAGGATAGAATTCCTCTCCCGAACATATTCCAGCTGGCTATGAAAGCTTGAAATCCGCGGCGCATGCTCGCCTTCAACCTGCTGCACACAAATGATAACATTTGTTACTGCACAGTCACGTTGGCTTCTCTGCTCGCACTTTGGTTGAATTTATTCGGAGCTACCCACTCTGGTGGGGAAAATATCCGTCAAATGCAAACATAAAAATAATAATTGTAATGAACCTTCATCAGGACTTTGTAAAATGAAGTCAATCATTAGTATTATCTTAAATTAAATATTTAATTTCACTGTATTGTTAATTTTTATATGTAACTTTAGTAGCATAATTTTTGAAAGGGTTGCCACTGAAGATGTTTAATATCACATAGAAGTAGAGTTCTAGAAGGGTAGCTTCAAAACGCATCCTTCGGGTAAATGAACAGGTCAAGGCAATTCTTGATAGCAAAAGAAGTCTTTTACTTGAGAGGTTGCTCGCCGTTCCCAGACGAGCCGTGGTTGTTTTTTGAAATTACTCTTTAACACGGAACTTTTTTATCCTTATTTTCGTTGATTCGTTAAAGACAAGCGTTTGACAGGAAATTTCAACTTCATTGAAAGACTGTTATTAATTACGTTTTAAAGTGTACGTGCTGTATGTTTGCATGGCTTATATGGTGTACTTTGTCGATAAGATTTTGAAGTCTTGTGATATTCACTCGTTCTAAGCTTGGAAAATGTTCACTTATATTAACCTTATCTCACTAACATTGCTCAAGTCTGGTAAGTATTCAGCAGTGTTTCTGGAGGATTTAAAATTTACCAGCATGCTTCATCATGTTCATTTTGCGTAATATTTGAAGCATAAATTACGCCTATTATGACATTTATGAATTTTGTTGTATGGCATTACTCTTAACCAATTTCAATAGTTGCTTTACGCTTATTTGCATAGTTTGTTTTCCTTCTCTCCTATATTCTGTTACTTTGCACATGCGTACTATTCCTGCTTGCACTTTCTGCTATGCTTCTATAATCATACTCATAGTGCAGGGCCGATTTACGAACTATTCGATATTGTCACCTTGTCAAAAAGAGCCTACGATCGATATTAAACCGCTATAGCGGAAAATCACGATACTCTCTGATCTGATGTTTTTGACTTACACGCTAACGTGCACCACAATATCGAGTTCTTTAATTAGTCCTGGCTCTAACGCCGCCCCATTCCACCCTTTCTGCTTGAGTCTTCAGTACTTTATAGAAACGTTTAGTTGCAGTTTTCTTTGGGCAAGTTAACGCTATGCTTATTTTCTATCTCTGAACTGCTTTTTGTCGACATAACTTTACGTTTAGTATTTCCTTTGCAACATGTTGCTTTCATTTGTAATACTTTTGGAAGGGCGACTTTCAGGAGTTTGTCGTGGCTGCATAACCACCAGTCTACCCTGGATACTATGGTAGTGTGCAAAGTTAACACAGGTTACGCACTGCATGATGCACGTTTGAGTGGCAATTATTAGATGCAACAGAAACCATGATATTCCCATTCGTTAGAGTTAATTAAATTTATGATTAGGTATGATGAGTATTTGCGTGCATGAAAGAAACCCCTATTATTGTTTTAGTATTAAAAAAAAGGTGAATTGGTGAAGCTCACACTTAGGACCAGTGAAGTGAAACTCTATATACATTTTAGTCAAACCTAGAGGATATTTTGCGTACAGTTGTGTACATTTTCTGGATAAAATTTGTAATAGGAAGATCTCATTTTCTATGTATTATCTCTAGTTGATTGATGGCCGGATATAATGCGGTATTTGAGGGCGATGCTACCCTTTGTGATTTTGCGCATCAGAACAATAGGATATTAAATTAGAGAGTTCCAGACATTCCAATACCATGTCAATAGCTTTAACAACAGGTGAAGTAGATTGTGGCTTAGTAATGTCGCTAAGACGAGGTAAAAACACGGCTAAGCTGATTTCATGACATTTTGTACTTTTGAATAGATAATTTTGCAAACCTAAGCATCGCGATTGTCAGAGTTATGCGATGTTCTAATGCAAGATTCCAAAGGTCATTTCTAATATTTCCATCTGTTTAATTGACATACTTTTGATTGAGGCTGATAATTGTTAAGTTGTACCATTTTTTAAATTCACATTTTCGACTACCACACTGTAGTCATGTCTAGTCTGAACAGAACTGATGTTAATCGTTATTACGCACCACATTGTATGGCCCGAAAGTGCGAATTTGACTTGAAATTTATCCTTCAAAGAAACTCCACATAAATCACCAGTAATTGGCCCTTTTTTTACACAATTGGTATTCTGTCTGGTTGCTACTAATTGTTCAAATAATGATATCACCGATTTTAATACAGCGAGGGCTCTCACATTTCTTAATTCAGGGGAGTGTCGAGACCGGAATCCTTTCTGTCCAAAATGGGCTGAAAACAACATGTGCCTTTATAATCCGAGCGTTATGCGTGGAGAGTGCAAAGAAAGCTGCAACTTATGCCCCAAAATACCAGGTACTTGCCCTCTTTGAGTTCTTCTGTTCACTTTCTATTTAATCAAATACAGAGTCTACCTGAGAACGAAGGCGCACATTTTGGGGTGGATAAATTCACAATGTTGCGCGTTCATCTTTCGATCAGAACAGACAGCTATTTTTACGCCTTGATTGGCTGAACAGAAGTAGAACACACTCGATAGGCGGAGCTACCAAATACAAAATTGCACTCAACCAATGACCGCCCTTTGGTTGTAAAAGTGTCCCCGACTATGGTTGTGTGCTTTAACTATCTCAGGTATACCAGTTCTCTCTCAAATTCTCATACACACTTACAATCCCACACCATCCGATTATAAGCTAAATCCAGATATCCCTCGGCAACTTACACAATGAGTTGCAGAAGATCAAGATCGTTCAAGAATGCAAAAAACCAAGAAGCACCACTATTCCTGATCTAACAGAATCCAATTGCAAAGTGTTTTCCAGTTACATCTTTCTCCTTTCAAATTGTTCATTTTCTTGGCTATGCTCCCCCAATCTTTAACTCTCTACCAAATTCTTTGCCTTGAAACATAAATGCGTCGGCTTTTGCATCGAAACTATTCCTTATGAATAAACCGTGATTATTGGACGATATCAGTATCACTATAAATTGGAAATCAGACGAAGTTCATATCTACTTTTACCAATATGTGACAGGTAAAGTATTCTTACAACAAAATATACATAATACCAAGTATGACAATATGGAATTAGATAAACTGAGCAGGGATACACACAAAGCCTGAACCCAATAGTTTAGTTCACACCTACCGATTGATCACAAGTTTGGGAACCTATGCTGTGCTTCAAAGTAGGTAAGTTTGGGGACACATCTTAAAATCTAAAACACTGAGGTTTTCCAGACAAATTTCATGACGGTATACTCCCCCCGGAGACATGGTCCGCCGGACTCATAGTCCACTCTATGCAGTTGACTCTTCACGCAACGTTTCATGGTTTATTCCGTTGTCGTCTATGGAGCCCGGACTATGGCTCCGGGCGGACCATATCTCCTTTTACAGCGGACAAAGGTAGCCGGACAAAGGCAGACAATCGTCTGCCGTCATGAAATTTGTTTGGAAAAGGTTATCAAAATTGTATTTGATTGATATAGATTATAAAGCAATAATGGCACATTTTTGAAGACCGCCTCCAATTTTCAAAATTCGATATTTTGGCACAGTTACGTTGGTAATTGTCTAGGAAACTATACCTGCGAACGAGAATGCTAAAAAATGCGTATTTATCATAAAATAAGCGATTTTGTAATTAGAATTGGGATCCCAGATTGGACTTAACGGCAGAGCTGGAAATGCTACGTTTATGTCCGTCCATGATGAAATAGTGCCACCTCGAGAATAACCTCTAACTTGACTTGTCTGAACCAATAAAACAACTAATGGATGAGCGTAGACACGTACATGGCGCTATTTCCCGGCTATTTCACATTGGAATTAGGCCGTTTCCAGCAGCCGTTGAATTATTATCGGAGATCTCCGATAATAAATATTCTAATTACAAAATTCCTTCGTTTGTGACACACAGACATTTTCGAGCTTACCCATTCACAGGTATAGTTTACTAGCCAGTTACCAATGCAACCGTGTAAAAATCTCTAATTTTTTGAAAAATTGGGGGCACTCTTCAAAAAAATGTGCTATTATTGCTTTAAGGTGTTACTTACCAACATAATTTTGAATATTCATGTTTGTAATTTTTCTGAACATTCTTAAAAGTAACCTTTACACTCTAGACAAAGTTGAGTTAACTAAGGAACACGGTTTGAAGGTTAGGAACAATTTTGCAATTTGTTAATTTTTTAATTTTACAAATAAATTAACCATTTATCCAAGATTATGAACCATTTATCCAAGATTATGTAAAAATTAAACAATTATTGTGCAAAATTTTACCCAACCTATCAGCAAAGATCCCTAGCTTACCCAACTTCTTGAAGTTTAATGACCGATCAATATGTACGGCAAGGGAATGGGAGTTTTTTCTTTATGCCATCTCTTTATTTAAAAACAATTATATAGGAAATGACAAAGATTAATAACTTTAAAAGTTCAGCGTTCCTTCTCATATTATTTAAAGCGCATTAGCCCTAAATTTCACATCTCCATGCGTAAATATTGATCTATTATTATTAAGTACCGTGCTAGAAAGCTTGTCTTTATGAAATTTAAATTCAATTATCAGTTGGTAGATGTATGAATTTAAAGATTTTCTGTTACCTCGTATACCTCAAAACGGGAGTGGGTTACTCAACACAAACTACCATGGGGACGTTCCGCCAATATTGGTCTCATTTTCAGCCTTTTGGTATGTAAATACCACCCCTTTTTTCATGTCAATTCTAGTACAGAGATGGATCACTTTTTCAAAATTTCCTAAAATGTTGCCATTTCCTCAAGCTGGGGCCAAAATATCCCAAATTTGCTAAAACGGTCGACATCTTGAGAAAAAAGGACGACGTTAAATTTGGTGGCAACAATTTGCAATGCGGGGTGTTAGAGTAAGTATAAGAATCAAAATCTGCATCTTCGGTATAGCCATGGATCTCAATTTTCGGCGAAAATTGGTATGGGTGTGGGCCGTACTAACACACTCTCTGAGGCACGTCCATATACCCAAACCAGACTTGAGAACCGACACAGGCCTTAAACCAAGTACCCACAAACTTACCATCGTATCTAAGCTCAACTGTTAAGTAAAATTAGTCCTTGAACCAAACAATTATTCAGTACCAACCCCGGGTACCAAATCGAAGTACAAAGCGAATTCAATATGCTTGTTTGTACATAATACCATCTCTAGACATATGCCACAATGCACGATACACATTCCAGTAGCACCTGTAGCTAAAAAAGGGTCATGCATGTTCGGAATAATTTTAATAAGTTTTTCCTTAACAATGACCTCGAGTAATCCCCAGATGACCTTGCACGTATGACACACTAATTAAGCAACCTCCTTTTAGTAAAGCTCATACATTTCTGTGGAAGCACTTAAAATATATATCTACACAATGGCCTCAAATGACTTCTAGATGAAGTTTGTTGACCTCAAATTTATGTACACCCATAATATCCTCCCAACGCAACGATCAGGTCCATCATGAAAAAAATGAAAGACAGTAGGAGACGAGAAGCATTTTTAGCAGGGTTCGGAAACTTCCGGAAGAAACTTATTTCTTCCGGAAGAATGGAAGAAACTGGAAAAAAGGTGTTTCTTCCAGTTTCTTCCGGAAGAAACTGGAAGAAACTGGAAGAAACTGGAAGAAATAAAGAAATGTATTATGAACTACATACTAAATTACACCATATTCATCTGCTTTGCACTTCAAATCATCAAGGCTACTTTAGTTACTTTAAATTTACAGTTTTTTTTTCAAAATTAATTTACAAGTTTATAGCATGTTAGTATACCTTGCAAGTATATAGTAAAATTTGTTCACAATTTTGTTTTGACTTACTATCAAATTATACAGATGATAATTGTAACTTATTTTCCAAGTCTTTCCATGTGCACATTTATACTATCACAGTTGTAATTGTAGATGCAAACAATGAAAAAGCTGTTAAAATCTGTATGGCCAAATTGTTAATTTTAAAATACAAATCATAAAAGTAGCAACAATTAAGTGTTCTTTTGTTGTAATGCTTAGTGGG
>JAMKCH010051072.1:0-48558 GCA_023653785.1 Ophioderma brevispina
ATAAGTCATGATATGGGGGCTGAGAGCAGACCCCATGTGTGTAATTGGACTTTCTTCCCCATTCAACCAAAGGTCTATTGAAGCTGGACTGACTCTTGTTTTCTTCCCTGGCCAGATCAGAACAACATAAAAATCACTACTTGGATATACCAATACATTGGTCAAGTGGTTTTTCCTCCTCCCCCCCTTTTTCTCTTTGACACAAAATGCCTTCCGATACGGCCCAAATGTTTATGAGGTCGATCGCGTGGATAGTACAACCTCTCTGATTAGAATCATCTGAGAGGAATTAAGGCTTAACTCCTATTTTCACAACTGATATACTCCCACAGAGCATGTTAAAGTGGAGTAATAAACATTTGTCCATGCTGTGACAACAGACTACAAATCATATGCACGGCAAAGGCTTCTATGCCAAAACAACATCCAGCCCACCGATAATCCATGTGGTGTATATCAATTAAACTTGACAGTTCCTAAACCTTTGATGTCCAAAAATGGTTCCCTGTTTTTTGGTAGAGACCCTACTAACAATCCATGCAAAGAGTCGCCAGCAACAACTACAGTGACCAAGACTAAAAAATTCATCTAACAAGAAATGTGTTGCAAGTGTTACAAGTGTCACACTTTCTGTCCGTTTTCTTGATAGTTTATGCCCTGTTTTCTTCGCGTGTTAATGTATTCCAAGGGGGGTGAGTGTTTTGGGCCCTATAGACCTTTACCTCGACTCCTCCATATCCATTTTGTTTTCATACTGGTAGTAATTGGAAATAAAGTTTGATGAGCATATTGATCTATCACCCAGCACTCTCATATAGACTTCGTAAGCCAACCATTGACTGTATAAAGGTGTGGTGTACAAGCCTGTGAGCAGTATAAACTGTACCAGGTTCAACTCCTTGGATGATCTTCGAAGATTATAATCCCGCAAAGTATATGATGCTGTCCACTTTTAGCCCAACAAGAAATTGCACTGGAGACGCTACCTAGAAAAAGAAGTAAAACTATGTCCTTTTCCCTCAATGAAGTCTCAAAGCATAAACTGGATGTCTGCAGCCAAGAGCATCATACTAAATCCCCAGAAGGCTGCAAGCAGAACCTTGATGCGCTAAGGCTGCGCTTGATGATGCTTACACCATGGTGCTTGTTAGTCCAAGCTGAAGCACGTGACACCCACATCTCAAATTCATAAATTCTGGCGCCTGGGAGGCACGAGGGAGCCGACTGATCAAAAAGCGTACACCATCTATAATACAGCAAGTGACAACTGAAGAGCGCCTTGACACATGTTTTCATCACTTTAGTTCTCTACTTGGCAACCAGTTCAGAATAACACTAACCTTGATGGCCCTTTCTTCAATCACAAGCACGTTCAGACGCCTTTCTACAGACTGGAACTTTCACTATAAGGAAGCTTCTGATCTGCCTGAAAGAAACGGACGACACCAAGACCTGGTCCGACCAACATTGCCTGCTGTAATCTATAAGATTCCCACTTTTGCATGAGAACTGTTGGCAATTTGTGTAATGACACTACTGGGAAACCACTACTGCTTTTATTATTTAACATGTTATCACTCCTCTACAAGAGTGACCTCCAACAACCCCAAACTACCGAGGAACACATGTCCCACTGCCTCTAAGCTCTACAAACCAATGCTGCTCTAGAATCGTTTTCTCACATCTATCCCATTCTCAGACGAACCATAATGTTTTCGTAAAGCCAGATCAACACTACCTCAGCTACGTGCCCTCAGAAGATCGTAGAAGAGTTGAGAATTCTCCCAAGAGAAAGGCTTGTGTTTGTAGACTTTTCCCAGGCTTTTGACCGTGTCAACAGAGATTGCTGCATATTCTTACCAAACATGGTATCCCAGACGAGACTTTAAAAGCAATTGCCATCATGGTATGTAACCCATCCAGCTTGTGCAACGATGGATGGGCGCACAAAGGAGTTACTAACAATTGCTGGAATCCTCAAGGAGATACCTCTTGCTCCCTATCTCTTTGCAATCGTGGTTGATTACATCCTCAGACGTATTGAAATCATGAATGACAAAGGGCCTCAACATCAAACCCAAGCGTTCTATGCAGATCATCTAGCTCTAATCAGCTGATCTGATATGTGGTGCACAAAGATCTACTAACATTATCTTGAGAATGCTGCAGGACAAAAGGGCCTACTATTTAAATGTCAGAAGACGGGGAATACATGACGTCAATGAGGAAGATAATCATCAGCCTATCTGCACAGCAGGTGGTGGCCGACTCGGGGGGGTCAAGGACTTCAAGTACCTTAGATTGAATGTTGCCGACAGCAAGAAAGACTGCTGTCATGCAAAGGACCAGATTGAAGGCTGCAATAAACTACCACCAACTATGGCAATCTGGTATCTCCAATTCACCAAGCTGAAGTTCATCAGAGCCTGTGTAGAGACTCAGAGAGTATCCTTATATGGATCTGTGAGATTTGGAGGTGAAGAAAGAGAGACAGGATAACATGGGATGGCACCTACCACCGGCTTCTTTATACGCGTAATAAAAATATTGGCGTGAGCACATAACCCAGCACGTATGTGGAGATATCCTCCAATCGCAATCTTGACCAACGCCGAGCACGATTTAGCGGTCACTGTTATCGGCGATTGATCAAGTAGTCTCGGACATCACATGTTGGAGGGTACCATGCCCAAACAGGGAGTTGTCGCCCCTTTAACTATACATTGGTGTGATTGCTCGATACATGCAGCAGGGATCCATCTACGTCCCAACCTAATGACAGGACTGGACATTTGGCGCTACATGGTGAACAGCAATTCTCGGCTGCGGCGCTGCTAGCTAGTAGGGATATCTGGTCTCAATCTTGAAATTGACTGGAAACATAGGACAGCAAACCATTGAACTAAACAGAAACTTATAAAACACCCAGAGATATGGCTTCCCAGGATTACATGATTTAAGTGGTTCTGGGTGCAATAGGATGCATATCTGATTGGAAGGAGCATTTGAGATATTTTGATCATAAGGCCAGATACTGGACAGAGTATATGTAAAAAAATAGGGGGCCATTTGAAATAAAGATGGCTGTCAGAAGGAAACAACATATATTTTATTAACATCACCAAACATGAGATTTGCACCAAATAGAGCCTTCTGCTTGCCCAGAAGTCCAGTTATTGAGCGAAGTATACGTTAAAAAATGGCAGCCATGTTAAAATTCAAGATTGCCACCAAAGGAACAGGAAACAACTGAGGACTGTCTGGATGTAAATATGTGTTCCTGACATCACCAAACATATGTATTGTCACCAATTGGAGCGTTCCATGTTTGCTCAGAAGAAGTCCAGATATTGGACGAAAAGTATAAGAGGTTAAAATGGTGGCATTTGGAAATTCAAGATGGCCAACTGAGTAACAATCTGTGATTTTTGGGTGTAATTTGCATTTACGGACATCACAAACATGGTTGTGCCATCAGCTGAGCCTTTATGTGATAGAGAGCAAAATATGTTGAAAATGGCAGCCATTTGAAATTCAAGATGACCTACTGAAAGGAAACGATTATCTGCGACTTCTGGATGTGAAGTTGTGTTAGTGACATCCCAAACATGGTATGCCCCTTTGAGCCTTCTAGTTGCTCCGAAGTCCAGAGAGAGAGCACAATAGTTGAAAATGGCACCATTTGAAAAACCAAGATGGCCGCCCAACGGAAGGATAGGGATAAAAAAATGGTGGTAACCATGTGATTTGGATTACTGGGACCATTATCTACATTTAAGGACCCCCCCACCAACTAAAAACAAACCACCCCACCCCCAACCCAAACCCAAAAACAACCAACAAAAAAATTCCACTTGTAGCAAAAAGCCCAACAAATATAAACCATCAACACAGCCATGACAGAAAATCTGAGAGGAAATAGTACACATGGTAAAGTCCCTGGTGGCTGCATAACAAAATTCAACATGGTAATTATAGTAGGATTTTTCCTGTCAGTTCATAAAAAGTTTTAGGGGGTTGTTTTTTTCCGACGATTCCATTTGTTCTGAGAGATTGTAGCTTTTAACCACTAATCAATGATATTCTAATGTGACAATGTCGGAACAGATTACGGCTCATAATTAAAAAAATGTCCCTTTTCTGACGAAGAAAAATAAGGTTACAAGGCAAATACACTGAATTAAAACTCCAAACATTAAAACTGAAAAACTGAAAGATTAACATAAGAAAGAAAATGATACGAATATAAGTAATTATGTACTGCAAAACAAATTTCAGTCGGTGTAAATTATTGTTGAAAGAGAGGAATCCCACTATCCGAATCCTCCATATTTTGACAACCACATCAAGACTTTACAATGTTTGACACTATAAGTTGTTACTTTTCCAGCATGATTTCTCTATAATCAACAACGTGCTTGCATGCATGTTCCTTCAGTATAATTTTTTCGTCACTAAGGAATTATAGAATCTGATACGTTTTAGTTCGTGTAACTGGTTTACATTTATTCTGTATTGTCAACGAATAATGCTATGAGTCTTTTGTGCAATCATTTATCTAAGTAACTGAAAGAGTGTTGGTAGCACTCATAACGAACTACAATCTTTACGTGGCCTAATCCTCATCAGATTAAGAGGTTCACCGGCATCGATTTTCATGACACTTTATCCCAAGGGGGTGAAACCATTCAAAACCAGTCGTCCGTGCTGGGCGCTGACATTTAAAATATTGCACGGAAAATTATCAGTTTGGGTGCTCGTATACACACTAAGTCAATTCGATACAAAACAATCCGCCAAAACTATCAGTGTTGGTGTGGGTGCTATGGGGTGGTTAAATTTGTCCTACCCATGGCAACGCAACGAACGAAGAAATGACACACAGTCGTCTCTTGATTTAAATAACCGGCCTCAATGATACATTCTTTTAACCTAACGCGGCATGCATTATGGAGAAAAAAGAGTCATATGCGCACAATGATCCAGGTACACTATTATACACCTGGCCACCTTAACCTACATTAATTGTATCACTACCGATTAGTTTAGTGTATATGCAAAAAGCGGCACCCACAGTATGTGAAGAAGCGGGGCAGCCATTGCTTCTATTGTTGGTATTAGGTTTCTTGTGGTCGGAAAAAACATGCGAGACGGTGTCTTTCTAAAGATTACGTAACCGTTTGCTCTGATATATATTAGAACTCTTTGTTTATCCCTTCTTTGATGCTCCAAAAACCAAATACAAAAAAAGGGGGAAATCATAGCATGCCTCAGACTGTTGACAATCTATTCATTGAATCTGGTATGAGCCTTTACATATTCGATAATAAAAGGGTTTTCATGTAATGGATTTAAAGCATCTTTTCTGCTGAACAAGTGAGCATTTCAGCTGTAATACGTTTTTTTGTTTATCTACAACATCCCCCTCCGAGGATTCATACCATCGACAATATGTGTTTACGGACAGGAATAAAAAAATAGATATAACAAGTACAGGCTACACATTGCTGAAAGTGAAAAAGTGTTAGAAGGTGTATTCATTTGTACAATATTCAATGCACTAGATTCACAAGGAACAATAACTATAAATATGAAAAAATGATTACAATATGCTAATTTCTTATCTAAAACAATATATAATGAATGCATTTTTTTTATTTAAGGAGTATTTAAGGTTAAAAAGAGAAATTTTTGTTTACTTTGCAATGGCCAGATTGGAGTTTTACCAAAGGCCCCTGGTTTTCAGAATAGATCCTTGTTCGACCAAAAATTGAACAATGTGTTCGGGTAAAAGCCAGTGGCGGATTTTAAGAGCAGCAGTGTCAGCAGATGCTGATAGGGCCCCCCCTAAATATGCTATCAGGGCCCCTTCGGACACATTTGGTCGACACAAAGTGCGATGTTGCGTTGATTCTTGATGCTAAATGGGGCCCCACCTTAAGCTGATGATGGGCCCTTTTCCTTTAAATCCGCCCTGGTAAAAGCACAAATTTCTTTTTGTGATTGAGTTTCTGAAAGGATCTCATTGACAATAAATTAAGGCCTTTGATTATGGGCCTATTGTAATACAGTCATCAATATGGTGCAAGTTGGGGCAAGAATTAATTGTGGGCCGACTTGTATAGCCGCGAGGACCACTTTAGCAATCTGTGTGGAGGTGTATGTATGTGTAGGCTGTGTGTCACTAAATTATTTTCTTTAAATTGACACCTCATTGCAAAGTTGAAATTCAATTGGAACCAAACTTCTGTCATAGAGACCATGGGATCCTTCATAATGTTGATGAGGTCAAGGTCATTGAGGTCAAGTGTTGATGGAAAAATGGGTAAAAAATGGAAAATTGACCTCAATGAACTGGAAGTTCAATTGGAACCAAACTTGTGTCATAGCGGGCACCATGGGATCCTTCATATGTTGATGAGCCAGGTCATGTGCCAAGGTCAAGGTCATGGAGCGGCCCAAGCTATAGTCTTTGATAATAGTGAGCGGGCAAAACGCCAAGAAACCACGACATTCTGGGTTTTTATGTTGTTTGTCAATTTCAGCATGGCAGATCTTTCCCAGGGGTGGGATGGGATGCCCACAACGAAGCACTGTTCATCATTTGAGAGCTCACCTGAGGGAAGTGACCTCAAACACGAGGATTAGTGTTCCCTCACCCGGGAGTTGAAAGGACTCCCCCTGTAAGTTGGTGCATATCACACGGACAAAAGGTTTTTCCTCAGAAACATACTTTACTACCATGGATCGGTGGCCCCCAGAAGCAACCCGTGGTACAATTTTTTGTCATGCCACTATGTCCCTTTAAATTGAGTGAACTGGTTTCAAGTAGTATAGGTTAGGGAATTAAAGGTACATGGACACGATTCGCGAATAGCCTGTTCTACAGGGGGCCCCCCAGATTTTTACCGGAAGTGGCCAAAATTTGGTAAGAAGAAAGCCTACTATTTTTCATTTACCCTGTGAAATCCTTTTTTTTTTACCATAATTTACCTTAAAATCACGTTTTAAGCACTAACTTAAAAACGGGTTGAATATCGCGCAAAACTTTATAGGTGGGGTTTTGGGGTGAAGGCCATTTATAGATTGAAAAATGTATGACTTAAATCGGCCCCCCCCCCACCCCCCCCCCCCCATTGAGTGTTCTGGAACCCCCCCCTGGCTGTGGTTGAGTAATATGGACTTTAGTTCAAGATGACAATTGGCATATTGAGATGTGTATTATTATTCATGTAAATGGGTTCACGTCCGTAATGTAATTTTTATTTTGTCACCTAGTCTTAGTTTTGGGAGACCCTACTGGACATTCCATGGTTGTGATGTTGTGCAGTGTACTGCGGTTGCTCGTATGGTCTGTAATTGATAAAGTATGGCATTAGTGTTGAAGAAACACCAGTGCGCTCGGCCCGGACTCGAACATCGAATGTGCGCAGGCCATCTCCAGGGGAAGGGTATTTAACATATATACATCCTTGTTTACCTGGAGAATCTGAAGGAGTTAAATTTTAAAATAAATATAAATGGATATGTAAAATATACAGTTCGGCTAGGAAAGCGAAGACAACTTTCGGACCTAACCACCTATAGATAATGTATATCGCTCCTCTGCCAACGATGGCTGGTTGGTAGGGGAGTCCGTGCTGTATGCGAGGTCCGCCCGGTTAAAGTCCGGCCTAGCGAAAACATGGTATTCTCAACATAATGGCGTGGCCATCTCGGGGATTCTTGTTATGGGAAATTACATTTGAGAATTAGATAAAACAAAATGGTATGCCACACCCTCATGACCATCTTTGCTCTCTAGAGACCAAGTACCTCTGACCAGAATACACTCATTTTATATTGAAATGAAATGAAACAAGTCTTTGTAGAAACAAATATGTAACAGTTTTTTTTAGATGAAAAGAGGGATTTGAATCCCTTAGGAAAGATGACATTGAAATTGAAATAGTTATTTGGTGTGTGTGACTCTATCAGTCTCTCTTTCTACCTCAGGTACAAAACTAAAAATTGTGTAAAGTTTTGAAACTACTGTTGTAAAATACCAGAATGGTAACACAATAGTAAAACAAAAATAACCCATTTAATGTACCTGAGTAGTCATCAGAATTCTTCTGAGAATAGGATAACTTAGGTCATTTATTTATTATGCCTGTGGCTTGGTTGTTTATAATGTTGTGAAAATGTTGCAGGATTATCTACTCATGAATAGGTTTCATGATAGGGGTGCTTAGGGAGGAGTGTAGCCTGATTGTCTCAATGCGTTTATTGGGTATATACCGTTGGTGTGAAACTCTTTAATTCATCTTCCTCGTTGCTCAAGTGCATTCTTTTATTGCACAATGACTATGATTTGTTTAAGGGAATATTCGCCATGCCCTAGGGTGGAGGAGCCCATGAGATAAGTACACGCCCTGCCAAAAGAACTTGTACTCGTTAAAGTCTTTATCGGAGACGGGTTCGAAATACCAAAAATTGCACAAGGACCCTAACTCATAAACTTTAGTACTATCACAAAACAAATATATGGTTACTACTTAAAATATCAATAACTACAAAACAGGTGGTTATGAGAAATACGAACAAGGTGATTTAAGTTATAAAACAAACTTAAATACATCATAAAAATTCGTAGTTCCTGATATACTGCAAAAGGACGTTCCTGTTACGGACGTTACTCAATCCTATCGTCAGATGGTTGATGAAGGTGTGTGCCCCCGCAAGAAGGTGATAGTTTCTTATTATTACAATAAAATGAACACACAAATAAAAATTAAGAACTATCATCCTGAATTCCATCAAGAAGATTTAAGGTCAAGTACACTTCCCGTTATTTTAATAAAACGGCGAACACCAAAGGAAGATTATTGAAAATCAAAATTCGTTATTTTAGTCTCCATTAACCATTGATTACGTTCCGCGGCTCTGTTCAACTCTTTACAAATGCAAACTAAAATTGCGTCAGTAAGTTTGGAAAAATGCTTTGTAAAAATAATTTAACTTTATGTGTAACATAATTTTTCCGAGTTAAAAATAATTTATCTATTCTTAACTCAAAACAACTATTTTTATAATTTTTAGTGGCATTAATGTCTTAGAAAAACAGCCAATAACCTATTTCTGTAAAAATCAGCGCGCCTGAAAATTAATGTTTTAAAACTAATTTCAAGGTCTATTAATATTTCAAATTTTCTTTCACTGATGTTAAAGGTCCATGGCCCGATCGTTACTATGCCTCGTCCCCAGAAAAGCCCATATTTATTTACCGGAAGTGTTCAATATTTGATATCAGAAAAGCGCTAACTATTTTTCTCTTTAACCTATGAAATCTTAGAGGCAAGATGTTTGGTTTGGAAGTTATGAGCGAATGGGCCCCATTTTTGGTCGACCAAGATTACTTTAGCACATTTACCCATTTTGGGCTTACAAAATCACGTATTTAGCTCTCACATCAAATCCGATTGAAATATCGCCGGCGAAACTTTACAGATGGGGCGGGGTTTTGGAGTAAAGGCAACCACAAAACTATCAAGATGAAAAAAAAACAAACTTCATATCCTACATCGGCCATCCCCCTTTAATGTTTAAGAGATCCTTGACAGTGATGAGTTTCGTTTAAATAGTCCTTATTAAGGGAATGCTTTTGTTACAACCAACGGGCGTGCCCAGTACCTTGACTATCACTAGGCCGTGATACGTTTTGTGATTTACCATATTTCCGTGCTAAGGCACTGGGATACTTACTCCTTCACTACTTTAAAAATATTATGTAAAAATCAGGAAAAGCTGTACCCCCACATGAAAGAGTGCACCTTAGTTATAAAAATTAATAAAACGAGTTCAACTCAAATTTATACTCCAGAATGGCAGTGACGCAATCTGTACATGTAAACTGAAGCGAA
Organism: Ophioderma brevispina; assembly: GCA_023653785.1. Classification (NCBI taxonomy): domain Eukaryota; kingdom Metazoa; phylum Echinodermata; class Ophiuroidea; order Amphilepidida; family Ophiodermatidae; genus Ophioderma; species Ophioderma brevispina. The sequence continues at coordinate 9,903 of JAMKCH010051072.1, forward strand.
ACAATAGAGCTAATGATATTCAACAATCAAACCTAAACATTCCGATCTTTTCTAAAAATCTAGCAGGGTAATGGGCAGGTCCATTGTTACTGCCCACACTTTTGAAAAGATTCAAGCTATCTCAGTGTTATGACTCCCCCGTATTGAGCTCTAGTAGCTGTTCATACCCTAAAGGGCAACATACTCACCTCGCTCATGAGTTTTAAAACTGTAGGAGGTCGCTGATACCATTGGCTTCTTTGGTAAATTGAATAGAAATAGGGTTTTAAAGACAATAACAACTTGTGGTTTAGGTTATGTACAAATTAGGTCAGCCCTTGCCATGGGCTTTTCTTTCATCACTTTTGTCCCTTTACTTTTCTTTTCGAAAAAAAATTATTCATCATATAGTCAAAGTTATGAAGCACACAGTAGAATCTCAAGATTATTTAATCGCGAACGAGGAAAAAACTCACGCCAATGCAGCAATGACATAACATTCGAAATTTGTTTCAAGTTTCAATCTAAACTGCATGCACAGTAACAATGGACGGGAGCAGATGTAAAAGAATGTGCATGGTTCCTGGGCTGATTATTAGTATCATCGCCCCCCATTGTTCGCCTTGAACATGGGTGAGGTTATGTTTATCCATGGTCACTGATAGTCGAGAAATCAATTGAGTTGACATTTATATTCATTTTTCTAAATAATGTGCACCCCCTTCATGTGGGGACAAAGCTTTTCCTGGTTAATAATACTTGTTTTAATTTTAGTGACGGAAGTAAATGATCCCCAGTCTGGATCACCGAATATTCATTAAAAGGCCACAGTGATAATCCTTATAATACGACGAATACCTCGTGGGGCCATGCGTTTTTGACAGCCTACCCAAAATGGTGGTTTTTTCGTCATTTTTTCCAACAATTCTCATTCATATTATCTGTGGCTAAAACGAACGGTACGATTATGCGTTTTGTTGTCCATTTTTGTAGCTAGAACCCTAACAGACCTGCAAAGGATTAAGGTTGTTTGCGTTCAGAATATCGAGGAGGTTGGGAGGTGGTGACGGTACCGTTAAAAAAGCAAACTCTATGGAAATCAAGAGTTTTTGGTGGGTATGTGGATTCAAATCATTGTATCTTTTTCATTTAAATAAAAAAAGAAAAATTAAAAAAAGTAAACCAAATTGAGCCGATTGTCATGGAAAAACCTCTGTACTATTCATATATTTTATTTCTGATTTTCTCCTGCAGTGTGTACATTCCCTGTTTTGTTAATTTCATATAAAAATTACGGCTTTAAAATGGATTAATTAACGCGTTCAAAAGTTACTGTTGCGAAAGTGAAAGTATACCCCGACACCCGATGTTAAAGACCGAACCCGGAGTTCACGCTAGAATAACCAAAAGAGTAGTCTTGGTTTTACGGTCGAGCTTTGGTGTTTGCAGCAATCTCCTCAATTTAAATTACACATTTGGATGTCACGGAACACCAGAGACGTAACCAGTCTGTGGGTGAGTTGATGCGAGGAGGAGGGGTAGGAGGGAGCCCACTCAAAATCTGTGCCCTCCTGGCCCAATAGAGATCAGGAAATGTAATAAATTTGATTAGTGAGTATTGAGTATAGGGGCTTTGCACGGCAGGTCAATGCGTTATCTTGGCCAGACCTCCTCCAGAACAACCCAAGCATGCAGAGAATACAAAGGAATCACGCTGCAAGAAATACTGAAATGTTCAGGTGACCCCGGTGCAGTGTATTGTATTCTTCTCATGCTTGGTTGATCTGGAGGACCAACAAAAAGTCCATTCGACATAATTTAGCTCTGTGCAAGGCCCTATTGACAGGTAACCGTGTTCAACCTTTGCAATGTGTTTTAGTGATGCACCAAAAGTTAAATGGTTCCCAACGGCGCCCCCACCCCCTCCCCAAATTAAATTCTGTTACATCGCTGGGTAAGACTGTAAAATGAAACCAGATATCAAAATATTAAAACGCTTCATTTGGGCAGCATTCTTTTCAACTTGCCTGATTTCCATGTAGTAACATTCCAAATACATGTAAAGGCCTTCGTCACATACATACGTAACAACTTTATACAATTTTCCGTTCCATTTTTAAAATATCCTTTAATATCATTAAACTTAAGAAATCTCCATTTATCATTTTAAACACTTCCTGCGCAGGCCTTTGAATACAGCCCAAAGAAATCAACCTGTTACTCATTTTGAAACCCTCACGCTGCGTAGTAGTGAGTATGATCCCATGTTACAGTCAGTGTTGCATATGTGTTCGGGGCTAAAATGGACCCTTTACAAATAACTGTAGCATTTGAATGGCTTGATCGATTTGAAAAATTCATTAACTGTAACCATGATTAAACAGACTATCGAACAGAGGAATGTAGCTTGGTCAATTATCTTTCAGGTTTCTTCATAAAAAAATCCCATCCTCTGGTTTTACTTTTTTTACTCACCCTGTATATTCATGGCTGCTCTCAAATGAAAGCTTATTTATTCTTTATTAATCCAGATGAATAATTTTTTAGTCTGTATGTAAATTAGCGCTTGCAGACATTTAATGAACCCACCCTAACAACAAGTTTTCCCCTTCTCCAGCACATCAATTTTTCTATAGGTCTTGGATCGTTCGCTTTCCATGTATCTCAGCATTCAACCTAGAAGCAGAAGTCGCATTTTTAAAAACTTGAATCTTCATAGGTGTCTGTTTTTTGGCAATTGGTTCAGCGACGCGAAGGGCGTCGAGTTCAAAACGCATGGTCTAGTGTAGCTTTCACTTTTCAAGCACAAATTCGACTTGATTTCAAATTTACCCTTTCCAAAAGTAATTATCCTCTCCATTTTACATGTTCTTACAGAATGTAAATATCCCAAAACTTGTTTCAAACTCGTGGAAGTGGATTGCATTCGGGTCCTTTTCATATGTCAATTTATTTTTGATAGCCACTATGTCCTTTAAATTGAGGACTGGTTTCAAGTAGTATAGGCTTAGGGAGTTTAAAGGTCCATGGCCCGGATCGCTACTTAGCTCGTCTCCAGGGGCCCCCAAGATTTAACGGAAGTGGCCAAAAATTTTGGTCAGAAGAAAGCTACATTTTCTCATGACCCTTGAAATCCTTTTACCCGAAGTTACCTAAATCACGTTTTAAGCACGAACGTTAAAAACGGGTTGAAATATCGGCGCAAAACTTTTATAGGTGGGGTTTTGGGGTGAAGGCACTTCTATCAAGATGAAAAAGGTTTATACGAACTTAAATCGGCCCCCCCCCCCCCCATGAGGTTATGGAAACCTGGTGTTGTTGAGTAATATGGACTCTAGTCAAGATGACAAATTGGCATAGTGAAGATTGTGTATTATGATTCATGTAATGGGTATCTTCGTAATGGTAATTTTTAATTGTGTCCCCTAGTCTTAGGTTTTGGGAGACCCTACTGGCATTCCATGGTTGTGATGTGTTGAGGGTAAAACTGCGGTTTGATCTTATGGGTCTGAATTTGATAAAGTATTTGGTTAATTTTTGAAAAACACCATGTGCGCTCGGCCGGACTCGAATCGAACTGTGCACAGGCCATCTCCAGGAGGGTATTAAACATATATACCTCTTGTTTCCCTGGAGCATATGTAGTTCCATTTTAAAACTAAATATAAATCGTATATGTAAATATACCAGTCTGCCTAGGAAGCGATAAAGGACAACTTTCGGACCTAACCCCATAGATATGTATATCGCTCCTCTGCCAAGATGGCTGGTTGGTAGGGGAGTCGTGCTTGCTTGCTGTAATGCGAGGGTGTCCCGAAGGTTTGGTTCAAGTCCGGCCTAGCGCAAACATGGTATTCGTCAACACTAAGTTGCGTTGGCCCTCTCCGGGGATTCTTGTTAGGAAATTACCATTGAGAAATTAGTTAAAACAAAAATGGAATATGCCACACCCGCATGACCCTCTTTGCTCTCTAGAGACCAAGTACCTCTGCCCGATTACATCATTTATATGAAATGAAATGAACAAGTATTTGTAGAAACAAATATGTAACAGATTTATTTTTAGATGAAAAGAGGGGATTTTGAATCATTGGAAAAGATGTGACACTGAAATGAAATAGTTATTGTTGTGTGTTGTGGGACTCTCTCAGCTCTCTTTCTCCTCCGGTACAAAACTAAAAATTGTGTAAAGTTTTGAAATACTGTGTAAAAATACAAGAATGGTAACACAATTTAGTAAAACAAAATAAACCATTTAATTACCTTGAGATAGTCATCAGGAATTTCTTTTGAGAATAGATAACTTAGGTCATTTTTTTTTTAGTGGCCCTGTGGGCTTGGTGTTTTATAACGTTGTGAAAATGGGGCAGGATTTATTAACTAGAAATAGGTTCCTGATAGGGTTGCTTAGCGGAAGTGTGCACTATTGTATCAATGCGTATTTGGGTTATATACCGTTGGTGAAACTCTTTAATTCATCTTCTCGTGGCTTCAAGTGCACTTCTTTTTAGCACATTGCCCTACTGATTTGTTTAAGGGAATATTCGCCATTTGCCCTATGGGTGGAGGGAGACAATGTAGATAAGTACTACGCCTGCCAAAGAATGTACTCGTAAAGTCTTTTCTCGGAGACGGGTCGAAATACAAAAATTGCACAAGACCCTAATCATAAACTTTAGTACTATTCACAAACAAATACTATGGTTACTACTTAAAGATCAATACTACAAAACAGGTGGTTATAAAAGAAGAACAACTGGTGATTAATTGTAAAACAAACTTAATACCTCATACAATCGTAGTCTGATTTATACTGCAAAAGGAGAGTTCCTGCTTACGCCGTTACTCAATCCTATCGTCAGATGGTGAAGGTGGTATAGTTTTTGATTCTTACAAATAAATATGAACCACACAACATTAAAAATAAGGAGCAATATCACCTGAAATTCATCATAAGATTTAGGTTCAGTACACTTCCCGTAATTTACTACGAACGATACCAAAAGGAAGGATTATGAAATCAAAATTCGTTTTGTCTCTTAACCCATGATGACGCCTCGGCTCTGTTACACTCTTTACAAATGCAAACTAAAATTGTGTATTACGAGGTTGGAAACTGCTTTGTAAAAATATTTAACTTTAGTAACATAATTTTTACAGTTAAAAAATAATTTAAAACGTTAAAAAATCTTTCAAAAAACAAAAATTGTTGATTTTTAGTGCATTTGTCGGAGAAAAAAAAAGACAAGAACCTATTTTTCTGTAAAAATCAGCGCGCTGAAAATTAATGTTTTAAAAAAACTAATTTCAGGTCAGAGTAATATTTCTAATATTTCTTTCACTGATTTTGTTTAACGGTCCATGGCCCGATCGGTATAGCCTCGTCCCCAGAAGCTCCAGATTTTACCGGAAGTGGTCAATATTTGATATCAGAAGAACGCTACTATTTTCTCATTTACCATATGAAATCTTAGAGCCAAAGGATGTTTGGTTGAAGTTATGAGCGGAAAATGGGCCCTATTTTGGTTCGACACAAATATTAATTTAACAGTACCCTAGGGGCTTACAAAAATCAGTTTTTTAGCTCTCGAATCCAAAACCGATTGAAAATTCGGCGCGAAAAGGTACAGCTGGGGTTTTGGAGTAAAGGGCCCAACCTATCAAGATCAAATCATATCCTTAAATCGGGCCATCCCCCTTTAATGTTTAAGAGTATCTTGACATGTGAGAGTTCGTTTAAATAGTCTTAGGGAAATGCCTTTTACAACCAACGGGCGTTGCCCAAGACCTGAATAGCACATAGGCCGTGATTACGTTTGTGATTTAACATATTTCCGTGCTAAGGCAATGGGGATAACTACTTCCTTCACTAAATTTTAAAAAAATTATGTCAAATCAGAAAAGCTGTATCCCCAAATGCAACGAGTGCACATTATTTAGAAAAATGAATAAAACGTCAACTCAAAGTACTTCCAGAATGTCGGTGACCAATATTTACTGTAAATGAAGCGAACAATCAGAGATAAATGAATTTATTCAACAATCAACACTAAACAATTTCCGATCCTTTTCTAAGGTATGCAGGGTCCATTGTTACTGCCCACACTTTTGAAAAGATTTCCAGCTATCTCAAGGTGTTATTAACTCCCGTATTGAGCTCTAGTTAGCTGTTCATAAAATCAAGGGCAACATACTCACATCGCTCATGATTTTTAAAACTGTAAGGTCGTGAATGAATACCATTGGCGTTTTCTTCGGTAAATGGAATAGAAATAGGGTTTTTTTATTTTAAAGACAACTACTTGTGGTTAGGTATGTACAAATTAGGTCAGCCCTTGCAATGGGCTTTTCTTTCATCATTTACAAAAAAATCGACAATTTTAATTCTTTTTAAAAAAAAAAATTCTTAATCATATAGTCAAAGTTAATGAGCACACAAGTAGAACTCAAGATTTATTTAATCGCGAAAACACGAGGGACAGAACTTCACGCCAATGCCAGCAAGGACTAAACATTCGAAATTTGTTCAACTGCATCAAATAAATCGCGACCAGATGTAACAGAATGTGAAGTGTGTAACGGGCCGATTATTGAATAGCCCCCATTGTCGATTGAGCTGTGAGGTTATGTTGATCATTGGTCACTGGATATTCTAGAAATAAATTGAGTTTGACATTGTCATCATTTTAAAATATGTGCACCCCTTTATGTGGGGACAAAGCTTTCTGGTGAATAAGAATGGTTTTAATTTAGTGAAGGAAGGAAGAAGTATCCCCAGGTCTGGAGCACGAATATATTCAATTCCAAAGGCCAAAAAGTGATATCCTTATCTACGACGAAACCTCAGTGGCATGCGTTTTGAACCCGGCCACCCAAAAATGGTGTTTTGTCGCATTTTTTCCAAACCAAGTCTCATTCAATATCTGAGCTAAAACGAAAGGTACTAGTATGCGTTTTGGGTCATGTTTGTAGCTAGAACCCTAAAGACCTGCAAAGGAGTTAGGTTGTTTGGGGGGGGGGGAGTTTCGAATATCCGAGGAGGGTGTGGAGGGGGGTGACGGTTAACTGTACAAACTCTATGGGAAATCAAGAGTTTTGGTATGTGGATTCAAATCATTGTACCTTTGTCAAACTTTGTTCTGTAACGGGTGAGTCAGAAAAAAAAGTATCAACCAAATTGAGCGATTTTTTCATGGAAACCTCTGTACTATTCATATATTTCTTCCTGCAGTGTAGTACCTTCCCTGTTTTAGTTATATTGCATATTAAAAATTACGGCTTTAAAATTGATATTAACGCGTCAAAAGTTAATGTGCGGAAGTAAAGTACCGATGTGAAAGACCGAACAAGTTTACACGCTAGAATAACCAAAAGAGTAGTCTTGGTTTACGGCAGCTTTGGTGTTTGCAGGCATATCCTTCAATGAATTACACAGTTGGAAGGTCACGGGAACACCAGGAGACGTAACCAGTCTGTGGGTGAGTTGATGCGAGGAGGAGGGGTAAGGAAGGGGTCCCACTCAAATCTTTGCCCCCTCCCTGGCACCAATAGAGATCAGGAAATGTAATAAATGATTATTGGTAATTGAGTATAGGGCGCTTGCACGCAGGTCCAATAGGTTATCTTGCCCGACCTGCCTCCAGACAACCCAAGCATGCAGAGAATACAAAGGAATCACCTGCAGAAAAACTGAATGTCAGGTTGAACCAGGTGATGTATTGTATTCTTCTCATGCTTGTTGATCTGGAGGACAAACAAAAGTCATTCAACATAATTTACCGTGCAGGGGCCCCTATTGGACAGGTGACCGTGTCACCTTTCAAAATGTGTTTAGTGATGCCCCCAAAAGTAAATGGTTCCCAACGTCCGCCCCACCCCCTCCCCAAATTTAAATTTCTGGTTACATCGCTGGGTAAGACGTAAAATGAACCAGATATCAAAATAATAAGATAACGATATCATTTGCAGCATTCTTTTCAACTTGCCTGATTTCCATGTAGTAAAACTCAAATACATGTAAAGGCCTTGGAAAACAGACAGACCGTAACAAATTACAATTTTCCATTTTTAAATATCCTGTGAATTAGATAAATCTTAAGAAATTCCATATCATTTTCACATCATGTCCTGCGCAGGCATTTGAATACCGCGCCAAATAAATCAACGTTAATCTATTTTGAAGCCCTCTCGCTGCGTAGTAATGAGTCCCATGTGTACAGTCAGTGGGAATGTGTTCGGGGGCTGAAAATGGACACTTAACAAAACATAACTGTAGATTTGAATGGACTTGATCGATTTAAAAATTTTTAATATTACTATGTGAAAGCTGATTTAAACAGACTATCTAAAGAGGGAATTTAGTTGGTCACAATTCGTTAAGGTTTCGTCAAAAAAAAAAATCCTCCTCTGGTTGTACTTTTTTTGACTCCCTGTATTGCTGGCTGCTCTGCAATGAAAGCTTAATTTATTCTTAGTAATTCCAGATGAAAATTTTTAGTCAGTAGTAAAGTACTCTTTGAAAAAGACTTAAGGAACACATAACAACAAGTTTCCCATTTCAGCACCCAATTTTTCTATAGGTCTTGGACGTTCGCTCATGTATCTCAACATTCAACCTAAGATGCAGAGAAGTACGCATTTTTAAAAACTGAAGCTTCATAGGTGTCTGTTTTTTTGCAATGGTTCATGCAACGCTAAGGGTGGCGAGTTCAAACGCATGTCTAGTGTACTTCAAGCACAAATCGACTTGATTTTCAAATGATACCTGTTGTCGTTAATTATACTCCTATTTTACAATGTTCTACACCATGTCTCAGAGGTTGGACCCAAAGTTCCTTCAAACTATAGAAAAACTCAACTCTTCCACATACTTCTGAGAATAGGATCCTAAGTTATGATCCCATACTATGACGTTTGACAGGGATCTGAATATTCTAATTTTATTTTAAAGTTAACAATTTTACTATATATTTTGAAATTTGGTCGAAGTTTTCACTCTCAATATTTCAAGCAAAGTCACTTTTCAAATTGTCAGGAAAATAAATCGATCATGGTCACTTTTTGCGAGTTCGGTCAAGACTAAGGTTGCAGTGAAACAATGTGTACTATCACATAGACGTGCGTTGAAATGGATGGTATCAGGAAAACTCGCCCTTGCAATCTCACACCCTGCAATCTAGCCCCAAAACGTCTATGCTTTGCCAACTCATCCCCCTAAAACGTATATGCCTTGCCAAGTCGCCCAAAAAAAAAAACGTATTTGCACTGTAACTGCCCCACCCCCCTTAGATACTGTATAGGTATAGTATTTTTGAAACAAAAAATAAAAAGGAGTTTTAGACGTATAGCAATTACCCAGCCAAAGTTAGTATTTTCTAAAATGGAGCAGAAATCCGTCATATAACGATCTAAAAATTTCTCTCTTTTATGTTTGTGAATAGAAAAAGTTCTTATTGGCGAAAATATTAAAGGTAACTAACTGTCGTAAAAAACGCCGTTGAGAGTAAGTTGAGAGCAAGCAACTAACAAATGGGCTTTGTTTAAGAGTCTCTCAGATCCAACAAATCGGCCGTTGAGGGTTTCGCTCAATCCAACAATTTTCCCGATCGAGGAAATGTGGCTTGAGAGTGGGTCAAAGAATGGCTGAATGGATTTCACCCCGGGATTTCATCGATTAATTAGCCACATCCGAAGTTTCATTGCGTTACACTGCACTCGCAAGCTTGTCTCCAGCTAGTCGATACCAATTATCGTGTTTGTATGCGAGCCGTTGAAATCCAATTCGTTTCACAGTAGATTAAGCACTAGACGGGAAAAAGTAACGTGAAACTCCGGTACTAATTTTTTGGCGATCGATGTACTGTAGACTATAGTTATAAATGAGCATGTATAGAGACACAATAAATACGGACATCAATTACAATTCCCACCTTCCTGCAATTGTTTTGTTGTTTATTGTAAATTATTGTGTTGTCATGGTTTTGTTTTTTACCTAGCCTAATGTTGGATGCACGGCCTTCCGTGGGTGCCCACTGGTGTAACGTGTAAACCAAACACATAAAAGTATTACATATTCTGTTCTGCTCTGTCTATGTATTTCTGTTTGCAATTCGATACGAAAATTCATGCTGATTTTACAGTCTCGTCCTACAAAAATATGAGTATGAATGCAAATTGATTATTCTAATGGACAAATTGTTTCTGTATATAGATTTTTCGTGACCTTAAATATTTAGTTAGTTAATTGTTAATCATAATTATTAAAAACGACTTGTAAAATAGACTATCATATTACCGAATGAATATAAAACGCCTAAAATTGTTCAAATGACGGGCTATCGATGTTGTTCATGAATGGCGGTTTTTACTATATTTTAACATTATATCACAATACCTTAAACATGTTAAAAGCACTATCAGCGATATCTTCACAATTTAAACAAATTTTGCGCCCGTATTCATTCATCAAAGTCAATTTTGGTTTTTGCACTATTGTATGGAATGTTGTAGTAAATACCGCCCTGTAAGTGGCTAAGCGTAACACGCCTACCTTGTAAAGAAAATATGATTTTTATTATTTGTTTATTAAATAACAAGTCGGGATCGACCTTTTCCGGGACCATATCAAACCTTGACTGTTCTTTTTGCGAAAAGCAGACCCTAAATTATTTTAAACGGTCTTGAAGATGCAATATGTGGACTTTATTTGAAATGGATTTTATTAATAAACAAAACAAACTAAAATCATAATTTCCTGACAAATACGGTCGTGTACGCTTAGCGGTGGGGGCACTGACGGTTATATACTACAATAAGTTACAATAAAATAGTGCAAAAAATGGACTTGTTGAAATGAATACGGGCGCCAATTGTGTTACCATGTGAAGATTATCGCTGATAGTGGATGTACAGGTAATGTGATATAAGTATAAATATAGAGTAGACACCATTCATGGAACAACATAGATAGCTCCGTTCAATTGGAACAATTTAGGGTTTTATGTTCATTTTCGGGAATAGTGATAGTCTGATTTTCAGTCGTTTGTAATATTATGCTTAACTATCAATTAAGCTAAATTAAATATTTAAGCACGGAAAATCTATAAAAGAAAGCAACCAATTTGTCATTTAAGATAATGAATTTAGCATTCATTTATTTTTGGTAAGGAACGAGAAAGTCACAGCATGAATTAGTTATCGACTTGCAAAAACAGAAATACATAAAACAGAAAGAATATGTAATAGTATATTCTGCCTTTGTTGACATTTTAACAACATTGGCACACACGGAAGCGGTTTGATCAACATAGGATAGGTAAAAACGCAAAATCATGACCAACACAATAATTTAAATAAAAAAAAAAACATTAACTTCTTCGTATTGGCAGTGGGAATTGGTAATTGTAATTGCATGTCCGTATTATTGTGTAATCTATACATGCTCATGTATACTATAAATCTACAGTAATCGAGCCCAAAAAATTAGTACCGCATGTTTCACGGTTACTTAGTTCCCTATAGTGCTAAATCTACTGTGAAAACGAATGGATTCAACGAGCTGCATACAAACATGATAATTGGTATCGACAACAGCTGGAGACAATACTAAGCTTGGGAGTGCAGTGTAACGTGAGAAACTTCGCGGATGGATGTGGATAATTATCGATGATTGCAAATCCGGGGTAAAATCCTTCACCATTCTTGACCCAATCTGCAAGCCAACATTTTCCTCGTAGGAGAGGATCTCCAAACGGGGGAAAAAATTGTTGGATTTTTGAGCGCTCTCAAACGCCGATTTTGGATTTGAGAAACTCTTAAACAAAGCCCAGCGTTAGTTGCTTGCTCTCAAACTTAACTCTCAACTGGTTTTACGACAGTTAGTTAGGCCTAACATGCTATTTCTTTAATATTTTCGCCAATAAATAACTTTTCTATTACAAAACATAAAAGAGAGATATTTTAGATATGTTAATATGACTGATTTCTGTAATTTTAGAAAATAACTAACTTTGCTTGGGTAATTGCTATCGCTAAAACTCCTTTATTTTTCAAAAATACTATACCTATACAATATGCTAAGGGGCGGAGTTGGCAGGGGAAATACGTTTTTGGGGCGAATTGGCAAGGCATATAGTTTTGGGGGCGACTTTGGCAAGGCATAACGTTTTTGGGGGGCGAGAGATTGCAGGGGTGGTAGGTGAGATTGCAAGGGGGAGAGTGTCAGCATTCAAATGGATGTTGTGGGCAAACGACAAATGTATGAAGTTCCAGTCCCAGCCAAAAAAAAAAATCTGTGAGATTTACATTTTTGTATCTTGCATTTCTTAAGAGAATAGATACCCAATTCTAGAAAAAGCCTATTAAAAAATATTGAAATGTCTTTTGTATCATGATATCTTAGTGTTCTGCTTAAAGGCGGATACAAATACATTCAAAATCAATGCATTCAAAACTATTTCTAAACATCTGCTCAATAGTTAAATTCAGTCCGCTTTCCCGCCCAAATCTCCTGAATAAGTGCATCCATAGCCTCGTTTTGAGCAACTGTAAAATGATTCCTCCAGTCACACTTTTCATGAGAGTTTAACAGACACAAATCGAAAAACATCTAGTTTATAAAGAAAAGATCTAACCCTGTTTATGGGGTATGATAGATTTTTGGTTGTATTTAGCTAGTGAAACCCTCTATAGGTCTGAAATGTACTCCACAGATTACAAGATATTTACGTTGTTTCCAAGGAAAGGCAATCTTAACATATTTTTTATCAAAATTTCGTTTCTTGTGGGCGCGTATTTGGTGTATTAACACTGTAGAAGACAAACGAACGTTTTATAATGGTATAAGATACCGGAATCCAGTGCCGTATTCTTCCTTAAAATTGTTGCATCGTAGAAAGTAAATTCAACTGGATTTAAGAAATTTTGAGCATTTTAAGGACTTTAACACAAATGGGTTTCTTTCATACGACATCGATAAAAAAAATTCAAAACTTCTCTTCGATCATAAAAGCAAATTCATCTAGGTTTGTTGTTATTTAATGGTAGAATACATGCAGCAGGATTCCGGTATTTTACCGGTTGTTTTTAAACAGCAGAGATTTATTAGTGTACACAAGCCCATTAGCTTACTGCACAAAAATTTCCGGTAACCGAAAACTAAAATCCATAATTTTAGCTCGAATTCAGCCAAAATAGTTTACAGATGAGATGAAGAAGAAGAAGAAAATACAAGTAATGATATCAAACATCATAGGATTGAGGGATTGATAGTTGGGTGGATAGAGAATGAAGATTGGCTAATGCGGGGACCCGGACAAATGTAATTTTAATGTTATTATAAACATAGGTTCCACCTACCGCTGCCTCACCTTTCCGACCATAAAAGAAGTTGATGGCTTTCTGCCTCAGCCTCGGGCATTTCACATGCGAATAAAGTGTATCTGGGTTGTCATGGGTTTTTCTTCATACTTTTCGAATGTGCCGGAGTTAGTGCATACCGTTATGACATCCTCACTGAACGAATAACCTAAGAAATTGGCTGTCTGTTCTTTCCACTTACACTTTTAAGATCCTTGAAAAATAAAGAAATTAGAGACTGATTACAGCAATTTGTCCTATGCAACTTGTTTCTTTATTATTTCACCAAATTTAAGGTGAGCGAGTAAAAACAAGTCGTAAAATGAGCCTTAAGTAGGATCAGCAAGCGTTATACCCTGTGCGAAACAAAAAAAAAAAGCCGCGAAAATCGAACAAATCTCCAGCGGAAATCTCATACATGCCTACAAAATCAATAATTTACATATCAGGGGTTAGTGGGCGGTTGGGGCCGGGGGTTTCAGTTATCTGAGTGGCCAAATTAATTTTTCCCCTGTTACCAGATATCATCATCAACAACAGCAAAAACAGCACAAAAATGTTTGTACTGTACATGCAATTAGTGGTGAAAAGCATCCGTGCCCCAACGACCAAGGGTCCCGAAAATAGCCCCCCCACCCAATCGACCATGTCCACAAAATGCTTCTTGTGAAAAATTAGAGATAAAAACCCTGTGAAGGGAAACAAATCACCCAAAGTATCAAAGTAGATCCTCTCAAAGGGAGAGGGCGATTCCACTAGCGTACGAAACTACTTCCAACGACCTTTACTTTTGCACAAATGCGTCTCATTTGGGCACGACCAGAACACCGTTACCACTGTAAAAAAATCGCCAATTCCCGAAATAGTGGGGAAGAGGCCACGCACACTTAGTAGAAACAACTCGCCGCCAAATGCGTAGTTGATTCCGGAGTGATTCTCCCTTACACATAAATGAAAAGTTTCTACAACACCACAGCAACCTCTATGGACCCTTTTTGTTTTTGTGGAGTCGGACGACAACGCCGACACGCTGGGGGGGCCGTAAGGTTGCTGTGTGCGAAGGTACGGTTATCGTGACGATAGTGTATCGCCCTCTCATGTTTTTATGAGAGGGGAAGACACTGCGCTAGCGCTAGCTACCTTCCACGACCTGTGGACTTTTGCACAGAATGCCACTGCAGTCCCTGTGGTGGCGGAACAAAGGTCGCAAGAAAGAGTAACTAAGTATAGAGCAGCGCCCTCGCAACACCCTCAAGACTTACCTAAAAGCTCTGGTTTCGAACAAGATCAGCGACCCGCCATAAGAGCATGGACGGCAACCCTTCCTCTTCGCCTCACCAAAAACAGCCTAGTAAGCCTGCTGGGAATGTGGAGGCGTAAACTCCACAATGTGTCCAGATAATCTTGGATATTGTGGAATCTTTGTAAAAATAGCCGGCAGGGATCAGAAGAAGCTGAGCACGAAGTCGAGATCTGACCGAGGAGCACCATCAACCCGATCATGGTTGTTTTTTGTGGCGTCTCGGATGGACTGAGGAAAACCCAGCGGCTCACTGTGTCCTTCGCTGCCGGGCCATATGGAGGCTGAGATTAGATAAACAGTTGTGGTGAGTTGTACGAAGATCCTTCGTACACTCCAGATACCACTTTAGAGCCCGAATGGAACCAAGTATGTCAGAGCGGCCTGCAATGTGGTCAGCTTTAATTTGGCAAAAATACCGGCTAGGGAGTGAGAAAAAGTTTGAGTTCCTAGGCAGAAAACGAGCGCGGAGTAAGGATACTCAATCTCTCGCTCGTCAATGGACAGGGCTTGAACCTCAGATCCACGCAAACCAGAAGCAACTCACCCAGGAATGCCGTCTTCCTAGTAAATCTAGGAGGTCTAGGTTCTTTAAGGGTGGTAAACTCATCTGACGATAAGAACTGTAAGACCAACAGTAAGTCCACTGCGGTACGAGGGTCGGTATGGGGGGCGAACAGTGAAACTACATTCACAAGGCATGTCCAGGGGGGGCTCGAGGAGACCATCTCCGAAACCTCCATGGAGTTGTCGATAGCAGGGCCGATAACCGACGGATCTGTCTGAAACACTCACACCATACTGAACCATCAGTATAAAGGAAGTCCGCAACCTGACTACATTGCAGAAATAGGAATGATCTTCTATATCGGCATACCATGCATGTGGTAACGCGGACGGAGGCTAGAATGTAAGAACTTATAGTCGCCCTTTCGCCTTGCCTGAGCGCGATGCGCTGCACCTGTCTGCAGAAAATCCTGCCTTAGTGTAGCGTTGGCGGAAAAACGCCAGACAGTCAGGCTCAGAGTGTGGATGGTGCGCTCTGGGGACAACCTGATCGTGATGGAGACTCTTACCAAGGGTACCCGAGGAAGGGTGGGAGCGGACCGGTCCCCTTAAGCAGGGATATCTGTAGCAGCGGGGGGGAACCACAGATTGTCGAGGCCACAGAGGGGCCACCACGAACCAGGCTAATTCGACTTATGAAAGGCCACCTTTCTCAAGGACTCTGCGGATAAAGCATAGGGCAATCGGCGGTAGAATGAGAGTCAGTAACGCCTCAACTGAGCCCGACCAATCTCTGCCCTGCGCGTCCCTCCAAAGCCTGAGGATCCTGACTCCACAGGAGGAATACGCCGGCAGGTGATGGGTTCATGCGGAGGCGAACAGGTCCACATGAGAACGTTCGAACTTTTGACTATTGGCCAGCAAACTGCTGGAAGGAGCTGCCTTTCCACTGACGATTCCCCTCACCTTAATGCTAGCGTGTGACCAGAGGCCCCTCTCGAGAAGGGCCTCTGCCAACACGTTCCAATCCCGGAACATGAGTGGCCACTTGCCTGATGTCCTTTGGGCGCACCACTTGAGGAGTTTCAGAGTCTCACAGCAAAGGCTGGGACTCTGGTTCCTCCCTCTTTGATGACATAAGTGACCACCGTCATATGTCGCATCGAATCAGGACTGGCTCCCCTGACAAAGGATGTCCCACGCGCCGCCAGCCCAAGAACAACACATGCCCCCCATAACTCAGAGGATGATTGATATGATGTCGGCGAAACGAGCGCTCTAGCCGGGAATTCTTCCCCCTTCCCGGACACGGCCCCCCCGACAGTATGAGGTGAGGAGGTGAGCCCCCACCCCAACTTCGATGCATCGAAGTCAGAGTGACGGAAACGGGAACTAGTGGACTGAATAAGTGGCTATCCCCAAAGTTCACATGTACGGAAAGGTCGACAATTGAGGTCCGGAGGAGCTCACGGAGAGGACCGGGACCGGCAAGGGATGATGCCAAGACCGATTGATGCAAAGAAACGATATGGCGAGAGGAATGAATCTGAAAACTCCTCATGTGTGAGTCGCATGAGGGACTAAAGCATATGAGGCTTGCAGCAAGCACAAAACCGCATCCACACTCTCGCCGTAATGTCGGACTGCAAGATCAAACGGGCGAAGTTTGACACTTATAACACTCGTTTACTGACAGCATCACCAGGCCGATGCCAAGTCCAGTCGGGCCCCCTGAAACCTGAGGGGATGGGAAGGAACCACGGAGAACCGACTTGTACAGTGCACGATTGAACCCTAAAGCCTGAAACCAGATGATCACTCCTCGAGAAACGAATGCAATAGTAGGGGGGATGGAGCTACCAGTAATCAAATCTCTAGATTGACAAAATAGTTCGCCCTTACTTCTCAAGAACTGGATAAAACCTCGACTATTCGGTGAAATCATGGGGGATGTGAGGAGGACCAAAAGAAGAATTGGAACTGGTATGCTATCCCGACCAACCGCGAAACGCAGCGAACCATTTCTGTGAGGATTTGTTGACGGGAACGTGGAGGTACGCGTCTCTCAAATCAGTGTAGCGCCCCACCAACCTTGTTGTAAACCTTGCGTACTGCCGCCCAGGGTCTCAATACGGGAAATTATGGAGGCAGATGGCAGAATTGGTATTGATTGAGAGGCTTAGGTTAAGGATAGGCCCCACTCCCCCGCCGCAAAACTCCCGGAGACGGCCCCGCCCACTCGGGTGAGGGGCCTGAACGATTGGCAGTCATTGGCGGCCACCCCGGCCGCCTCGACCGGCCAATGACACCTTTGCAACCTCTTTGCCCTTTGCTCTTCTGGAGAGCTTTACCCCTGTTGCGACCTCGCTGGGGGTTAGCACCACTGGGCTTGCCTGCCCCACTAGCCCCCTGGCTCTGGTATGAGGAGCATGTTGGGCAGGGGGTTATCTAGAACTACAGGTCGCCTGGCCCTGCTGGACTGCGCGGCCTGAAAAAGGATCTGTTGGCTAGCTTTCGGCCATTTTTACCCTTCCCGTCCACTTCTCCAGTTTTACCCCAGCCACGGCTGCCCCATACTTGGCTGCCTTTCGGCCGATCCTGTTCATGAGCCAGGAGCGGATGGCCACTGCCACCGAAGAGGTCTCCACCCCGAGGAGTTGATTCAAACTCCCGGGTTGTTGCCAAAAAAATTGAGGGCATTAGCTACCAGTGGCGCCTCGACTTAACCGATCTCACCGAATTCCTTGGCAAAGTGCCTCAGCGATTAAGGTGGTTGAGTCGAATATCACATTGGGAAGAGCGTCCGAGGCTCGTTTTGCCCTCCGCGACCAATCGATTCAGGTCGAAAGAGAAGGGGCCAGATGAGAGAAACATAGCTGCGGTGGTATTGATGAGGAGTATCCGTCTAGAGCTAGCGGACTCCAGCGCACCGCAAACTCGGTTCCGTCACGTCCGGATTCAAGGACCTGGACCACTGAAAGGAGGTCGCCGTTGCCGCTTCCTGCCTTCTACTCCCAGGGGAGGAGGTTGCTGAGGAATGCATCGTGAGTTTTTATCCAGAGTCATTTGATGATAGGGCTGCTCTGGCAAAAGAGGTGTATTTAGGTACGAGAGTCCTCGTCCCCGCCGGGAAAGGCGGCCTTCAACCACATGGAGGCGTATACCCGGCCTTCTGTATGAACGAGTCATACTAGGTGACTTAAGATCGCGACAGAGGATAAATGGCATTGACTTAGGTGTTTTGGGGCTTTGTTGTAATCCCGAGATCCGACTGGATCTGAGATGGAGAATGGAACTGCAACGACAGGCAGCATCCGTAATAACGGCTGCAAAGATGGCGCCGGAAAAACATGTGGGGTCAGAAGCGTAGCCCTGTAAGTGGTCATCAACAGGTGTTATATGGCGGATGGAGGAGCCCTCTACGCATTATATTGTCTAATTTACCTTTACAACTCTGGGGGATGTCAAGTGCAAATTGCACATTTGGTTGAAAATATGAATAAAATGTCTACAATTTCTTTTTATAAATATCAGTGACCAGTTAGATATGCATTCATGCGGCATGACTCGAGCAAATAATTAGTCCACTGTTGATATCCAGTAATCCGCTCGGTATGTAGACAGAGGTAAGCAATAAAATTACTTTTCAACTGTGATGGGTATAACAATGACTCTGTACTTCCAGATAAAAAAGGATTTCAGGTGGCTCATCACCAGATTAAGATGAGCTATTTTTTTTCTGACGCAAAGCACAAGATACTCTTACTCTTTCACGAAAATAAATAAATCTAGGATTCTACTGTGCGTTCATTAACTTTGCCCATGTATTGCATCATTTTTCCGAAAGGAAACAAAGACTGAACAAAAAATCATGAAAGAAAGTTGTTTGGCAGACTGATGACCCTAACATCTTGGCAGAAACAAAACTTAACTGCAGCTAACTTGCCGCGTAAAAACCCCTTTCTTTTCAATTTAACGTGTTGTTACCCTAGATCGCTAGACCCCCGTCTTTTGTATTTTTATAATACCTGGTGGTTAAATTGAATTAGAAATGAGGTCCCCCAATAAGTTATGGATCTTGGTTCTGCACAAAAAGTTAGGTCACAGCGTGACCAAGCACTATCCACTGTGGAGTTTGTTCACATTAGTTTCTTTTTTTCAATAATGATGAAATATACAGTCAAAATTATTGAACTCACAGTTTAGAAACCTCAAAAGTTTATTTTATCGCGAACTAGGCCAGCTCAATCCGAACTGGGTACGTTTTCATATAGAAGTCCAAGTATACAAAAGAGTTGCCAGTGAGTCCGTCCTGCGACTACTGCACAACATCATACAGTGCACGACGGACGGAATCAAAGCCAATACATCATTTGCGAATTAGTTGTGAAACGTATACCCTAAATTGGGCGGGGGGGGATAATTAGTTCGATACGCCTGACATCTATTCAACTGCATGGAAGTAAAAACCAAGGCTCTGCAGTTCCAACTAAAAAAGGGAAATCTGGGAAGAGTTTGTGTCCGCTGAAACCCCCCAGGGTTTTTTTTTTGGATTTACTTGTCCATAATGTCTTATTTGCTGGAGTCAATGATCGGAGTGTATGTCCTTGATCACTGAATTCCAGACAAGAAATTGAGATGGCATTTTATTCATTTTCATGAAAATGTGCAACCTTTACAATTGACCAGAACAAATAAATGGTAATTTTAACAATTTATTATTTTTATAGTGGAAAAATAGTTTACTTCTGCGAAGGATAACCAAAATGAACAAATTTCTTTACTCTGATCCCATGGCCATATTATAATCCCCAGAAAAACGCTGTTCCGAGGGCAAGAACGCACCCCATTGGCAACGCACCTAATCTGGCGCACAATAGGGGCCTTCGGTTTGGCTCTGAACCGGGTTTTGGCAGTTGAGCCTAGGGAAGCAAAACCGTTTCTCGTTGGTGCAGTTACCCTGGTAAGCTCCGGCGCTGCAGTCGCCATGGTGACACTGTGAGGGTGGAACATCCATCTGGGAGGGCCCAAAAGAAGATGCGGGAGGTGAAAGCGTTTTCCCCGTCAGGGGACTGCCATATCTACGGAGGAAGGAGGTTAAGCAGGCTCGACTCACTGGATTACTACCTGAGAATAAGGAGAGTGACGTGGTCTAGCGGTTTAGAGAGGTTGCCTTTGGACCCAATGATCCCCGGGTTCAAATCTCCGTGGGGCCTACTTGTGGATTTATTTATTCTAGGTACTCAATTTTGGATTTAATTGTGTTAGAGGAAGGCTATTGATTTAAAATCAGAATTGCCACTCCCCTCATGGTTCATTTGATATGGGCAAATGAACCATGAAAGCTCTCACTGTACCCATTTTGTGTGTCTCGTCAAGTTTGGATGTAGCAACAGGGGCGCGATTAAGCTGCTGCCATTTGTAAGTTGCTTTGTCTCTGGCAAAATATGTTAATTAATAATGTAAGCCTGTATACTAGGTTTATCCTTGTAAGAGCGCTATAAAAAATTGGGCCTCATAGATAAATAGAATAGAATAGAATCCCTCACCGGTCCCGACGAGTGGGCTGGATGAATGGGTCCTGGGAACTGGGGGCCCAACCTTGTGGCCCCAGACCCGACGCCCACTCGGACCAGATGTCGAGGGTGGGACATCCGCGTACCCTCCTGACCAGTTGGGGACAGATCCTTGTTGCAAGGAAGCTCCCGTCAAGGGGTACCATTGCCATCCACGGGGAAAGGTGAGGGAACCTCCTCCCGGCCCCCGGGCCGACCCCT
Organism: Ophioderma brevispina; assembly: GCA_023653785.1. Taxonomy (NCBI): domain Eukaryota; kingdom Metazoa; phylum Echinodermata; class Ophiuroidea; order Amphilepidida; family Ophiodermatidae; genus Ophioderma; species Ophioderma brevispina. Next base: position 30,822 of record JAMKCH010051072.1, read on the forward strand.
CCGCACTTGGGGTATAGTCCGGGTCCTCTTTTTCGGATTCCCCCCCCCCCCCCCATCACTACAGCTCTGGACTCGCCTTCTCCGAGCTATATATGCTAGGTGAGTTTTCGCGGGCCCTCCCTCCAGAGAGGGTTCTTATGCTTGGTCGAACTTGTCCCGGCATGTTTTGCACCAGAGGTATAACTTTTTCATTATCCTCAGGGTCCTCCAGCCACTGCAGGCAGTACCAAATGCTCCTACCACCGGTGATGCAACCCACGGCGCACCTGGAACCGTGCTAGGACCACAACGATAGGGGGCGAACCGTGGCTTGGACTTCCTCTGGGTCATCGTCGACCCGGCAGAGCCAAGGCGAGTGGTCGGAGCCCCCGACGTATCGGCTGTTGCCTGACTGGTCGGGGGCGTCACCGAACGAAGGGGGCAACCGTCATCTCGACCAGAGTCTGCGTGACCGGAACGAGGTCGGGGTGCCATGTCCCCCTCGACCGTGGTCTCGCCGTGGTTCTTCGGTAGACGACTAACGGTCGGGGGCCTGGCTTACGCCTTCTTGAAGCGTGTAATGTCACTTTCGAGGAGATTCCCTCCGTCCTGGGTTTGAAGGTCCGACGGTGTGGTCGGGTCGCGACCCATAGCCCGACCGCGACGTTCGACCAGCTATGAGCTGAGGCATCCTGGAAACAAATAAAGGGGGTCTCATGTAGACCAAGACCATTACCACCGTCGCAGGGGATGCCCGAGGTCGTAGGAGCCCGACCGATACTACCCGTCTCTTCTAGGTCGACCGCCTCTGAACCCCCCGCCAGATGAGATCCGTGGATCTCTATGCACTATGGAACGTAATAGGGTCCGGGTGGAAGCGGGCATGGCGTCTTACTACAACGAGCTCGTCGAAGGACTGAGCTACCCTTCCTCGAAGGGGCGGGTCGATCACGGCGTCTTGCCAACCCTGAAGGCGCCGAGAGGAAAATGGATTCCCTAATGCCCAACGACAACGTCTGCGGGGGTGGTGTAATCTCGAGGTTTATGCCCAAAAGCACCCCCGTTTAACGTGCGGGGTGGTTGTCATAACCAGGGCCACAACGCCCAACGACCCCGAAGATGGTGTTGAGCGTCCTTGGACTCACCTGAAGGTTTACTAGTCTTAGATTTCTTCAGATTGTCTCAGAGATCAATTTCTTTCGTTGTTCTCAATTCTTCTCCTTCGGTCAAGCGACAATCCCATTGGGCTAGCATTCCATCCCGATCCAGCTCACAGCCATTGTCCTTGGTGCAGGTCCTGCATAGGGCGCATATGGTGTGAGGGTCTCCCTTGGGGAATGAACCAGTAACATTTTGCTGCATTTTCTTTTCTTGAGTTTTCTCTTTGTTGCCTTGGCTTCCATCTCTGTAAGAGCTGAGTGAAGGCAAAAATAACAATAGAGGTGATGAAGAAAATACTATAAATCAACAACCACAAAAAGGGGAGGAGGGAGTAAGAATCTCAATTCACGGACCTCAGGAAGTGTTCCTCCCTACCTATCCAAAGAGCCTATGGCGAAAGCCTAACTCTAGGGGAGAGGATATCTGCTCGACCGTCGGGACAACTTCGACCCCACGGTCCCCTATACCTGTTCATGGTCGGAAGGACAATAACGGACCGAAGGATCTCCTTATATCTTCCCCTTCCAAAACGGAGGTGGAGTACTAATACTAATACCCAGCGGCCCCTTCGAATAAAGAATGGTGGTATAGTTCCCATCACCACCCGGAGGGGGGTGGAAAACTCATACCCAACATCCCCCCTTATAAAAGAGGTGTTGTATAAGAACCCATCAACCCCCTACTGGGCGGTGGGGTTCACCAATACTCTTAACGACCTGTAATCGGGGAGGTAGTTATTTAATTCCCAACGACTCCGTAAGAAGGAGGGTGAGACCATACGCAACACCCTCATAAAAAGGAGGTGGTGTATAAGGCCCCACACCCCTTATCCGGTGGGGGTGTTGAACTAATACGCATCGCCCCGTAATCGGGGTGGAGTATTAATTCCCAAACGACCCCTGAGGAAAAGAGCTTGTAGAACTCATCCCCAACACTCCCCTTATAACAAGGGGGGTGGTGTATAAGGTCCCAACAACCCCTACCGGTTGGGGGTGGTGAACTAATACTAACCGACCCCGTAATTCGGGGGTGGAGTATTAATTCCAAACGACCCTGCAGGAAAGAGGGTTTGGAGAACTCATACCCGGTACCCAACACCCCTTATAACAAAGGGGGTGGAGTATTAGATCCAACGACCCCTGAGGGAAAAGTCCTAATAAAAAAACAACCACATGGAAGGTCATAGGAACAGCAGGGGGTTAAAAAAAGGGATCCCCACCTCAAAAAAACGCAACTTTCCCGGTTCACTTCACTTCCGGTCAACCGAAGTTTGACCTATTCCGGGTCAGGAGACTCCCCCTGAACCCAATGAGCGGGTTATGAAACGCCCCGGCAAAAATAACCAAGATACGGGGTCACTTCCATCCGGTCGGAAAAGGAACCCCCCCCCGATGGATCCAATTTTGTTCATCGTGTCCCAGGATTAGAAAAAAGATAAAACAAAAGCCCCAGTGCCACCCTCCGACCACCCACCCACCCCCTCCAGAGGTCCGATATGGACCCTCCACCCCTCCTAAGGTAATATAAGGAATGAGTCCAAACCAAGACAAAAAAATAATGGAAAAAAAGTCAGCCAAAATAATCCAACAGGCCAACCAGGCTCGGTAAAAGGATGCAAAAATAAAAGTCGCAACGGGTGGCGCAAAAAGCTACCCGTAAGTGCAAGATTTACCGGAAGCTACCCAATTACTGTAGGAACGATAGCGGAAAGATGGGTGGAGCGAATATAGGGTCTAAAAATCTCGATAACTCGGGAACTAAAGGTCGAAAGACACCCGATACTGAGCAGTCCGAGTCAGCAGGTCACGCTGGCTATGCTTTCTTTTCTTTTTCACATAACCATGTTGGCATCGCTGACCTCTCCAGTTGTAGAAAAACGTTTGAAACAACTTCGTATTTGGGGCTCGTAAATACGTTTGTTTCATTTTACAAAATTTGCAGAAATGTTTCTAAAAGTCTACTTCTTACCTCAGAGGTATAATTACATTATAATGATATTTTTGGTTGAAAACAAGGATGAAAAGTGAAACATATCGTGTTTAAATAATGGTGGTCCTTGACCGATTCAGGAGCCCTCACATCATTTTAACTTTGACCATAATCATAATAAAAGGGACATCTTATCTGTAAAAAAGTCTGTGCACGTGACGCTGTATCTGTTTGAGAAAGCGAAGACCACGGTTAGTTCATAGATATCATGAATTCCCCTATACTTTAACATGGGAAAAACATCACTGATTTGCACTGCAGACCTGTGTGGGGAATCAAACAAACAGCAAGGACGCGTGTCTTTGGTTTTGTGCAAATTCCATGGCCTTCTGACCTCGTACAACAATTTCTATACGGTTATCAATTGTGTCACTGTGACCTTCAGGACTGACTGTGAGTACAGAAAAATGAGGAAATTCTGTGAGCATACGGGAGAGTGGAATTACAGGGGAGCCAGCGTCGCTACTGGGCCTAGTGATGGGGCAGGGCCACTAATTACTGGTGACTTGGATTTGGAATATAGTATGAAATTGTGGAGTAGTGTGTGTATTTATAAAGTCAAACAAAAGTTTTTGTCTTCGTTCAAAGATTCTGACTGCTTGCATCCTAGTTACCATCATTTGTTGTTGATCATATTACTCAGCGGCCAAATTGAAGTCAATCCTGGTCCTGCTGCACACTCGCAATCTCACGCAGATGCTCAATATCCATGTGGCATTTGTAAAGAAGAAGTGGAAGAGGATGCAAGAGCTATTCTGTGTGATGAGTGCGAGTTGTGGTACCACACAAATTGTGTAGAAAATGACATAGATTATAGCTTTGTCAAAAACCTACCACGCTTCTCTTGGGTCTGTTTCGGTGTGGATTTGTAAATTTTGATTCGTCTCTTTTCAATACCAAGTTGACCTATTCCGGGTCAGGAGGACTCCCCTGATCCAATGACGGGGTTAGAAGAAACGCCTCCGGGCAAAAAATAACCCAATGATACGGCCGGGTCCACTTCCGGTCGGGGAGGAAAAGGAACCCCCGTGGATAAAATTTTGTCCAGCGTGGTCCCAGGTTAGGAAAAAAATATAAAAAAACCAAAAGGCCCAACGTGACCCCCTCCGACCACCCACCCACCCCCTCCAGAGGTCCAGAGGAGGGACCCTCCACCCCTCCTAAGGTCAAAAATAGGAAGGAAAGTCCAAAACAAACAAAAAAATAATGGAAAAAAAAGTCGAGGAAGATAGACCCAACAGGTCCGCCATGACTGTAAAAGGAATGAAAATAAAATAAAAGTTCGCACACGGGTGGCGCAAAAAGCTACCGGTAAGTGCAAGATTTTACCGGAAGTTACCCAATTAAGTAGGAAAGAATTTACGGGAAAGATGGCGGTCTAGGGTCTAAAAATCTCGATAACTCGGGATCTAAAGGTTGAAAGACACCCGAGACTGAGCAGTCAGACATGTGGGCAGGTCACGCTGGCATGCATTATTTTCTTTTACATGAAAAACAATGGTGGCAGCGCTGACCTCTCAGTTGGTAGAAAACGTTTGAAACAACGTCGTTTTGGGGGCTCGTAAATATAGTTGTTTCATTTTTACAAAAAATTTGCAGAAATGTTGCTTAAAAGTCTACTTCATACTCAGATGGTTATAATTTACAATTATAATGATGATATTTTGGGGTTTGAAAAAACAAGGATGAAAAGTGAAAAATATCGTGTTAAATAATGCGTGGTCTGGACCATTCAGGAGCAACACAATCATTTTAAAAGTAGTTGACCAACTATAATCTAAAGGGAATTCGTATCTGTAAAAAAGTCTGTGCACGTGAGGTGCTATCTGTTTTGAGAAAGAGAAGACCACGGTTAGTTCACAGATTGCCAGTTTGAGCATGAATTCCCCTATACTTTACATGGCGAAAAAAACATTCCAACTGATTTGCCACTACGCCCTGTGTGGGGAATCAAACTAAAAGAGCAAGGACGCGTGTATTTTGGGTTTGTGCAAATTCATGCCTTCTGACCTCGTACAACCAATTCTACGGTTATCAATTGTGTCACTGTGACCTCAGAACTGATGTGAGTACAGAAAAAATGAGGGGAAAATTCTGTGACATACGGGGGAGAGTGGAATTACAAGGGGGAGCCCGCATCACTACTGGGCTAGTGATGCAGGGCCACTAAATTACTGGTTAATTGCGATTGGGAATATAGTATGAAATGTGGAGAAGTATTGGTGTATTATTAACGTCATAGACAAAAGTTTTGTTCGTCGTCAAAGATTCGACTTGCATCACTAGGTAGTTACCATCATTTGTTGTTGATCATAGTACTAGCCGGCCCAAATGAAGTCAATCCTGGTGGTCCTGCACACTCGCACTCTCACGCAAAGATGTCAAATCCTGTGGCATTTGTAAAGAAGAAGTGGAAGAGGATGCAAGAGCTATTCTGTGTGATGGTGCGAGTTGTGGTACCACACAAATTGGTTGAAAGAAAATGACATAGATTATCGCTTTGTTCCCCCCCCCCCAAAAAACCTACCAAGCTTCTCTTGGGTCTCTGTTTGGGGTGGATTTGTAAAATTTTGATTCGTTCTCTTTCAATACCAAGTTCAGTTAGTTTTTCAGTCAGTTTTTCATTTTTCAGAATAACATATAGAACGTGACAGAAATGTATAATACAGTATATTATATAATAATGATAACGTATAGCAATTGTAGACTGTACTAAGATGACCAGGTGGGGATATGAATGCTCTAGGAACAGTAATGGACAAACCCGATAGGGATTATGGTTATTGCTGGCCATGGAAAAACATACAAGTAAACTATTTTTTTTAACAAAAATGATACAAGTGAGGGATAATATAAAAAGAATATAATTTTTTTTTTTTTTTTTTTAAAAAAAAAAACAGACAAACAAACAAAAAAAAACAATTATATCTAAGCTAAACAAACATTAACGGGAATACGGGAAAAAGTGAGTTTGGTCAAGAAGGTTTATGACTTTCAAATGTTCTTGCTGAGGTATTGTAATAAATTCATAATGGAGAAGCAGCGATAGAAGAGGTAGAGGTGAAGAAAAGGTAAGGAGCGAGATAGAAATAGGATGAAGAAAGAAAGGAAAAGGTGAGGAGATGAAAAAGAAAAAAGGACTTGGGGAGAAAAGAAAATAAATTTAAAAAGAATGTCAAGGTTTGATGAAATGTGTTTCAGTTGAGCTTAAAACGTTTATTTGCGTTGTAATGTTGTGATGGATTCTGGAGATCATTCCAAATTGGCGCCGTCGCCTAATACTGAATAAAGTGCTTTTCAGGGAAGTTTGGGAGGGGAGGGGAAGATGAAGTTTGTAGGCTTGTCTGGTGTTATAGCTGTGGATTTGTCGGTTTGTGTAAAGTAAGTGCGTGAAGTCGGAGGGGTAAAATTGATTGTTGTTGATAGTCACAACATGAAGAGCGCTGTTTTTCAGTGTTGAGGGTTGTTCTAAATTAAGTGGTTTTCAGTGAGTGAAAAAATAATGGTAAGGTGAGTTTGAGGGGGTGGAGTTGGATAGTGCGACATGGCCCATTCTGCGTGATTTGTTTAGTGTGAGTGCGTGAATGATAGTGGAGGCACAGATGATGTTACAGTAGATAAGGTGTGGGAGAACTAGTGTGTTGTTGTAAAGTGATTTTTAATTTAAGGTTGTAGTGGAAGGTGTGTTTAACTCTGTAGATTGCTACCAATGAGTGAGACGCTTTGTAGTGACAGGTTGATATGTTCGTTCCATATTAGTTTGTCGTCGATTGTGATTGCGAGAAATTTGGTTGAGGTACCTGGGGAGATTGTCTGGTTCTGGTTATTCATTGTTAATGTTTGATTGTGATTAGGTTGTAGTTGTAGAGGAAAAAAGCATGTAGTTAGTTTTTAAAACATTGAGAGAAAGTTTGTTAGCCCGAAACCAGTCAGTGATATTTTTGCGAGATCATGATTCATGTTGTTAAAAAGGCTCATGTTAGGCTTGAAAGAAAAAATGTTTGTGTCATCTGCCAATAAAATAAGTTTAAGTGGTGTGGAGATGGTGGTGATGTCATTCATGTAAATGATGAAAAGGAGGGGGTCCAAGGATAGGATTGACCTTGCCGGGACGCAACAGTGATAGGTTTAATAAATGATGCGGTGGAATGTACATAGTCTGATTGTGAGCGGTTAGTTAGGGAACTCCTGAACCACTACAAGGCTACTCACGGGACACCGTAATGATAAAGCTTGTGAAGAAGAATATTGTGGTCAATGGTGTTCGAAAGCCTTGGAGAGATCAAGGAATACCCCCATGGTGGGGAGTTTATTTTTTAGTGCAAGGTTGAGGTTGGATGTTAGTTCAAGGAGTGCCCATTGTAAGTTGAGCTTTGGGCCTAAAACCGTATTGTTCATCGAACAAGAATGTTGTGGTTGTTGAAGAATGTAGACCAGAAGTTTTACATGACTTTTTCAAGTAGTTGTGAAAAAGATGGAAGAACAGGAATGGGCCTCCTGTTTAATTTGCAATGTTATGTGGCATCTTTGTTTTGTAAATTGGAATGATTTGGCTGATTTGAGGTGATCTGGGAAGTTCCGGTGATGAAGTAGTGATTGGTTTAAAATAGTGCATCAAGAGGCAAAATGCTTGTATCATAGATTGTTAGAAATCCCAGGATCTATCTTGTCGGTTACCCGCACTTTTACCAGTTGTAACAGGGTGGCGAAGTTTGTGCCATTTCTCAACAGTAAACTGGATAGGGAAAATGAGGTGAATGTGTTTTTTGAAAGGTTGTTGTTGAATGGGTTATTGGAAGGTGGAATTGTGTTAGCCAAGTTTCGCCAGGTTTGTGAAGGGTCGTTGCATGCGGTAGCTATGTCAAGCGGGTTCAGACCTTCTTATTATTATGAAGTGAAAAGGGTCAGGGATTTGTTTAGTGGCTACCTCATACTAAAATGGTGTTGAGGAATGTTCCGGTTTTGGTGAGCTCATTTTTGAGTTTCTGAATTTGTTCTGTGTTGTGTTTTTGTGCAATACGAATAATGTGAGTTAATTGGTTTTTGTATTGTTTGTATCGTTGTTTGGTTGCTGGTGGGTTTTTCTTCAGGTATGTTTTGTAGAGGCCGTGCTTGTGCTTGATTGACTTGGAAAATTGCTGTTTTCATCCAGGGTTCTGCTGCTTATGTTTACGATTTTTTAGGGTCTTCTTTGTAGGGGAAATGATTCGTTGTAAGGTTTCGTATAAGTTGTAATGAAGTTGCCGCACGCTATGTTAGGGTCATTTCTGTGAGTATATGTCCCATGATTAAGTGTTGAGTCTACGGTTAAATGTGCGGCGAATGGTTGTGATTCTCTGTAGTCCGTTGATTGATGGTTTGTTTTTGTGGATGCGTAGCTTAAGAGATGTAATGAGGAATATTGGGAAGTGTCTTGTAGATCGTTGACAAATATCCCCTGGTGTGGGTGTTGTGTCAGTCGAATGGTAATATACTAATGTTATCAATGAGCGGGGCTGTGTTGATGCGTAATTCTTGTCGGTCTGTTAATTTTAGGGATATAAGGGTGTGCAAGTGAGGTGTTAATGAAGTATAATTTGTGGATGAGTGGAATAATTGAGAAGATTGACATTTAAAGTCACCGACAAATAGACATCACGGTTGGTGTTATTTAGTTCAGTGTGAGAGAAGCTGCTCGAAGCTAGTGTTGAAATTTTGGAGTGTGTGTTCATGCAGTCTGGAAATAACTCCGACAGTTATGTGTTTGGGTATATTGTTGTTGTTTGTTAATGGTGAGTCAATGAAAAGTGAGTTCCAATTCTGGTCCGGGTGTTGTTGTCGATGATTTTGTATGAGTGGTGATTTTTTATGTAAAGACAAAAACTCCCCTTCCTAATGCAGGAGTGCTCCTGGAATTTGCGTGTAGCCATTAAAGTGCGGTGGTGACTTGGTGTCAGTAAGCCATGTTTCCGAAAAAGCCAAGACAGAAAGATGTGGTTGAGTGAGATGATCAAGAGTGTAGTGATTGCTTCATATGGATTTTGTTGATACTACGGCATGTTTAAAATGGAATATGGAAAATGAGTCGTTGCTTGATGGTTTAATATTAGTGTGTTAAAAACTGTCGTCAGTTCAGTGTGATTAGGGGAGTCAGAACCCGAGTTGTTTGTGGTGTGGTGAAGGATGGTTGGTCGCTGGTTTGAAAGGGGAAAAGTTGGGGTATGGAGGAACGGTTGATGCAAAGGGAATTAGTTTGATTTAGTTTAATTTGGTTGGTGAAAAATTCAATTAGTTGATGCGCGAAGTCTCGGTCGTGAAGCTGGTGGTAAAATGGCAGTTCGTATAGGCTATAGCAGGGCATGGCATACTGAAAAGGATACGGTCAAAGGAAATAATAGCGGGGGGTTTATGTTATATGGGAGGAGAGAGAGAGAAAAAGAGGAGAGAGAGAGAAGAGAAAAAGAGGAGAGAGGAAGGGAGAAGAGCAAAGAGAGGTGTGAGAGAGAGGGAGGAACTTGTGAGATTGGTTGGTGAGTAGGTTGAAGAGGAAGAAAAGTTAGGAAAGTTAGAAGAGCGAAGGAGAAAGAAAGCGGGGTTAGGGAGATAAAAGTGAAACAATACCTGTAGGCTGTAGACAAGATGTGTTGACAAGGAAGACAATATAAGAGCAAAAAGGCAAGCACCAGAGTAAAACAAAACAAGGGGCTAAGAAAATACAAATATGCAAATAACTGGGGTTCGACAAAAAATTAGGGGCACACTTTAAAAAAAAAAAAAAAACAATTGGGTTGCTTACAAACAAGGTAATAGAATTAACAGAAAACAACACTAAGACTACAAATACGACAAATACTAGACAAACAACAAAATATCTAATGTATTAAATATATTCACAGATTTATAGGAAATTGCACGCAATAAAAGATTAAGCAGGAACTATAATACTATTGGAAGGAAAAGACCAAAACCTAGAATGCCAGTGGGGATTATAACAGTTAACAAACTAAAAGAGCGAGCAATATTGTACTCGGGTATTATATATACAACTATTTTAACCCATTTCCACTACTCCAGGAAGGGACGTCAGCGCGAGATTCGATGGCCGCACCAGCAACCGCGCGCGTGGTTTAGGCGACGGAGCTTACACGCGCGCACCAAAAGGGACGGCATACCTTGACGCGTGCGTAAGCTGCGTCAAGGTTAGGACATCACTGCACGGAGGTTAGAGAAAAGGGACTAAAACCATGATTACCGATGAACAAAAAAATGGATATAGATGGAAAATTTGACCAGACATTAGAAAAATGCCATGGGAGTATGAATTAGGAGTGGGGACCCATAGATAATTCAGGTATATAATACACTAGAATAAAATATGGTAATTATATTTAAAAAAAAGGAGATGTTTGTGTTCAATGTTCTAAAACAATAAAAGAAAATGAATACGAAGCATTATATTAAACCAAAAATTGATAAGTACTTGCTGTGTGTTGTGGCTATGTGTGTGTGTGTGTGTGTGCATGGGGTGATGATCATTTGAATCCATTAAAGGCAAGTCATTGACATTATAGAAGTGAGAAAACAGAATGTCACACCAGTACAATAAATGATATGCATACAAAATCATTGACAGTACAAATTACAAAATATGTGATAACGGGAAGAAAAATAGATCAATTTAACCACGTACAAACAATGTTGTCTTCAGAAGATGACAAAATCTTGAGCTATCTCATGGAGTAACAAAAAAGCATATTGATAAATAAAACAAGATTGAATGGTACCATACTAATCGGAATGGATAGCCTGATAGTGTTGATAAAATTATGAAGGCAGGTAGGAGACGGCAATAGTGACACCTCAGAGGAATCTGGATAGTTAGAAAAAGATTAAGAGGTAGGATGATGAGCAAGGAAGAACGAAGGCATTAGCAGTTGTGGGTAATGATGGACTTAACTACTTCAAATCCATTTTCAACCTATCTGATTATGATAGTATTAGAGAGAACGTGCACAGTGGGTTTTCCCAAAACTTCGACCCCAATTAAACAAAATGTTTCAATTTTTTCAAAGATGCACAAATTAAAAAATCGTAAAAAAATGTCATTTTGATAAGAGGGAGTTATCAACTGCAATGGTATCAAAGACATCTAAAAAGGTGGCCTTTCCCGTGCTACTTTAGATCAACAACAAACCAGATATTGGTTTGGTTGCGAACACAAAAATCAACAGCATTGGCCATTATGAAATATTCCAGAAAATTTCAGCGTTGTACCGTAAGACCGGGATTGCCAACCGGAGGGTGAGTTGTTATTGCCCCAGGGATTCCAGAATTACTTCCGATGAGGCATGATCTGGGGAAAACTGTGAAGGGGATGAGTCAATCTGGGCCAGTATACAGTTTAGCAATTCCAAACCACTTTATCTTGGGTAAGCTATTTATAGGACTGGTTAAGAACAACCCGAATCAACTTGATAGTATGATATAGCCTTCACAAGTGCATCACCAAAAAGTCATCGTCCACTATCCAAAGTGCGTAAGGTGGTGACCTAAATTTACCCGATATGAATTGGTTTGACTGGACCGTGAAAAACAAATTCAAAAACACCAAAAGGTGCATGGTGAAAATTTCTCGATTTCCTACTGAGAAAAATTCTCTATCGCAATTGGTCACTAAAAATTAATAGACCAATATCCAAAAATGTATAATTGACCTTAATTGCAACAACTCCCAATATGTTCAAAATGTGGAGGCGTCCACTGGCATTCGGACCACTCAATGGTTTTGTTTGATATTATGATGAAAACCAAATTCCATGAAAAAACACCAAAAGGAAAGTGTACAAATTTGATAAAGCTAATGAGCAAGCCTTGAAATCTGATGTTGCAAGCTTTGTGGGGGATTTTCTATCATCAAACCCGAAAATCAATCCGTGGACACAAAACTGGGGAAAAAACAAATATGATGCTTTGAGTGAGTTAGTTGAAAAACATTGTTTTTTAATTTACTAAATTCATTTCAATGGCTTACTTGGATCTCATATGTTTAAACGGAGAAGATGAGGGAAAGAGATAAACTTTTTTCCAAAGCTGCAAATCAAAAAATTCTTCAGATTGGAAATCAATCGGGCTTATAGATTATGTTACCAAGGTTGTACGAAATGCACAATAATGACTATAATCAATGGTGTTATTGGGGAAAGTTTGAAATCAAGCCCCAAATCTTTCTGGTCATATGTGAAACTTAAAAACGCCACTGAAAAGGCGGTTATCCCAACCCTTTTAAAACAGCAAAACACAAAATTTGTAACACAGACCTTGACAAAAGCGAAGCACCTAATTCACACTTTAGGAGTGTTTTTGCCAAGAAACTCAAACAAGGAGAAAAAAAGCAAGGGTGATTCTTCATATGTCTCAATTCCTAAATTTGGAAAATTGGGGTGAAGGTGTTGCAAAACAACTCTATTGCAACTTAAATCCATCTAAGGCTAGCGGGCCAGACGAAATGCCACCTAGTCTATTAAAGCTGGTTGCAAATAAATGGCACCTGTGTTAAGGTTTTTCTGTTCAACAGTCATATAATCACCCAAATACCAACCCAGGGGAACAAAGCACTAGTTACAGCCAATCTATAAGGTGGATCCAAAGGCTGACACTTCCAACACAGGCCTATATCCCTTAACTTGCATATGTTGCAAGATTATGCAAATATAGTGCTGAAGTACTATAGCAAAACATCTCTTATCACCAAATATTCTAATAAATGAACGCACGGTTTCAGGTCTTGTTATCCACCAGTTAACAAAACTCATAAATTCAACAAATGATTGGTCCGAAAAACTAAATAACAAAGGTCAACCAGATGTGGTTCTTTTAGACTTTTAGCAAAGCTTTGAAAGTCTCACACACAACATCTCATTATCAAAGCTTAGTTATTATGGTATTAAAAAGTACACACTGGGGTGGATCAGTAGTTTTATCAAAAATGGCAAACAATCCGAATCCGTCAATGGAACTCATTTCATCTTGGGTAAGTGTGCAACATCAGGTGTTCATCAGGGCCCGTTCCTGGGACCTGTGTTATTCTACTCTAAATAATGATATAAAAGACAACATACAATCAACCATAAAATTATTCGGCTTATGGACAGCATGTGTACAGGAGGAGTGAGAACTCACACGACCACGAGATTTTACAAAAAGATCTGAATACACTGGCCGATGGTCGTCCACATGGTTGATGTATTTAAACGTCAAAAAAAAATGTACAATGCTTTCCATCACACGCAAACGTAGTCCAAATAAGTTTACACCAGGATACATCTCCTGGGTGAAGATCTGGACAGGGTGCAAAAACATTGGGGGGGGGGTACTCACCTAGGCGTTACCATATCATGATTTTAAGGTGGGAATGACCAGTGATGACTAAACAAGCATAACGCCAGTCGTACTCTCGGATTGCTGCGCAGAACTGTCCCCCTGTTCACAAGAATAAGCTCAAGCATACACAACACTTGTCCGCCCCCAAATTAGGTATGCCAGTGAAATATGGAATCCTAATACTAAATCGGAAAGTAACCGCGATTGAGCAGATACAGAGAAGTGTGGCACGGTTCGTCTTCGCATATTATCGGAAAACAAACCATGTAACACCCTTATACAGAGGTCTTAATTGGGATCAACATTCATATTCGCCGCCTCATACAACAAGCGACCAGCTCTACAGAATCCACTACAATTTAATATATCACCACCAGACTGCTTCCAGAAATTATCACATATATCAGCCAGATTAAATCATCCATGAAGAGTCCAACCAACACAAATCTTAACTGTAAATGCATACAAATATGCATTTTTCCCTAGAGGTGTTGCCATTGGAATCGTCGCCACACAAGCCATTCTCATGGATCCATCAGTAGCAATGTTTCAGAGCTAGGCTCCACATCAGGGATATGACCCCCCCCTGTATGGCAATTTGGTGCTATAAACTGCCCTCTTATTGTGTGACATAGTTGCCCTTTGTGTAAAATTTCTTCTTGATTTGGAGCGCACCTAATTTTTGCTCACTTGCCGGCTGGCTGTCGACGCCACCTCTGCACCATTCCAGTTTAGCAGGTTGCTGCTGTAAAGGGATTACCATACCAAGTACCAAGTACAAGTACCAAGAGAGTACAATGCCCTGACGGACAGGTACTAAAAACACAAGGAAAAAATGGTAATAACCGGTCGGATTACAATTAAGCTATAAGTTCTTGAGATAAGGGATACTTATGTGCTCGGGATTGACGTTTCTTCCAGGTAAGTTGCCTTCTGTCGCCGATTTTCTGTTTTTCTGCAAAAATACCTGTGCGAGCTTTGGAGAAGAAACTTTGGGTAAGGACGAATCACACCGGAATCACTAACCATTTAGCGGCCGAAAGTGTTTCTAATAAAGGTAGTTGCGTGCCCTCTTCCCGACTCTATTTCGGGCATTGGCTGAATTTTACAGTGGTAAAGGGGTGGTTTCTGTTCGTGCCCAAATGAAACAGTTGTGCAAAAGTAAGGTCGTGGAAGGTAGGCATGCTAGCGCCAAGTATTACGCGATATATAAACTGCAAACGGTCCGATTGGACGCTTTAAGTGGGCCTTTAACGGGGTGTTCCCTTGGACCACATGTGATCTCGCCCTCGTCGAACTATTCGCTTTAAATATTAAAATAACAATGTAATATTTAAAATGTTACAATGAAGTTGATTTTCAGCTTCAATCAGATTCCACATATTGACAGCATGTAAACCAAACACAATTTTTAGTTCAAAAATTTTAAAACCAATTGCGGATGGCTAAATATTTGACGCCACACCTTGATAAACCCTGCATGTTATAGCGGCCTCTACTATTTTCATCGCCAATAGACAGGTGTACAAAGATCAAAACTACCAGATCGCTGAGTGACGTATCTGACTGTTCTTGAATCTTGACATCATTCTATAGTATAGCAAATGGAAGTTTGAAACAGTCGTAAGATCTATTCGTGTTTGAGTCATCCCACAAGGCACCAGTTGGGGAAATTCATCTCAATAAGGTCAGCTATTCCACAAATATCCTATCTTAACATATAAAAACCGTTAACTTGCCCTCTTTGTAGGCCAGAAACCGTTAGTAGTTAGGAATTTTCATGATCATGAAATTTTTGTGGTCCTCAAACTTCTTGAATAATTTTTTTATCCTTAAGTCCTTACGTGGTTAGTATAGCACAGTTAGGTGTTTTCAGCATAGGTCAGACATATCTCGGGGACAGATACCCTTTGACATCTGGCCATGTCATAGATAACCATGCACATTGGTTAATGTACGAAAAACAATAGAGAGAGTTGAGGGAGGGCAAAGAGGGGAAGGAGAAAGAGTGGAGACAACTGGGCGAGCTCGAACCAAGCCCCATCGCCGGGATACCCACGCTACGACGGTGTTGTTGGCACGGACAGCCTGCGGATTTCGGGTAGACGGTAAATTAAGAAAGCCCATTTGATGCAAAGGAGGTGTTAGAATGATTCGTCATGCGCTGTATGGCCTTGTGCAGTAGTGTTGACGGAAGTGAATGGCAATACCTCATTCGTATCAATGGGACTTCTATATGAAAGTCTACCGGATTTGGGCGCCTATGTGTCCTAGTTTGATGATGCAATCGCTACATTCGGCATTTGTTTCTCACTCAGGGCAGTATTGGTAGTATTTGGTACGGCTAGGTTAAGAAGTTTTGATGTTTTACACATTAATTTGTGTTTTCGTTTTGTTGTGTTAATAATATACATACCCGCTTCATGTCTTCAAACTTTAAAAAATAAGACATTTGGTTGGTGTCGCCTTCCCAAAGTAAAAGCTACTGCTCCCACCCTGCCCACCACAGTATACTGTAACATTATTAAACTGTTTATTTTATGTATGTATTTATTATTTTATGATTAGGTAAGTTATTAGAGACATTACTATGAACACTAGATATCATAAATGTAGTAGGAAAATTCCATCGGCCACGCACTTATATTTCCAGAAACGAAGTCGTAAAGAAGGTCATCCAACACTTTAAATGGTTAAAGTTGGTTGCATAAGTGGAAGTAGAAAATATGACACAGTGACATCTTTGGGTTCTGGTATGATACACAATCTTAGCTTCTCTTTTGCATAATATCAGGCGGCAACATGTGTCCCGGTAGGTGTGACTTGATGGTTCGTGGAGACTTCATCTTTCCTACGAGTTCGTATAGCGGTGGACGTTTAATTTTTCCTTGAAAAGACAATTATTAAGATTTTAGTCACTTTGGACGAAAGGATTTTCATCTGAATAGTAGCACTGTGGAGACAAATGGTCCGCCACGAAATCTTTTGTTCACGGACAGAAAACCATATCGTATTTGAGATTATGATTTTTTAAGTCAATTTAATATCTCTCTTAATAATATGTGTCAACATTTAGTTCGCAAAGTTTCAATGCGGACCAATCATCTCAACGCGACTCGAAATTGTACTGTTCTCCTAAAAAGGCATCACACTTCTACGTATCACTTCAATGCCAAGACCAGAAATACCAAGACCGATTTCTTTCCTATTTATCAAATTTATTGGGACAATAATTTGAAATGGCTAAAACATTTTGAGGGCAATGGTGGTTCATTGGATAAAGGGCCCGACTCACACCGCCAACATTGCGGAGTTCGAACCCCTCTGTGTCTACTATGTTTCACCCGTGATAAGCGTCTTCATTTCATTACTCCTCTCTACACGGTGTATAAACGCCTAACCAACAGGATTCACACCAGTAAATAACGTGAGAACAGGTAAGTCCAGACCCCACTGCCGATGAGGTGTTTTGTGTGACCCTCGCCTAAGTATCCCACCCTCCAAACTTGAGAAAAGCGAATATATGGGTTTCAATCATGGTTGCTATCAATATTAAGTATAAAATCTGTAGGCATAATCAAAACAGTTGTCATTGATATGTTATTTAGATCCGACAAACCAATTTTAACCGAATTCTTACATGGAACACCTGACTTGAAAAAGTGCTGTGACCTCCAGATCCCGGTGCATGCTAGTCTTCGCGGTCCATTAGCTCGAAAATTTTGGTGATAACTACCCTAATTTCAGATTGATTAAGGTAGTAGCTATGCTAGCTTCAGCAGAATGGTAGCTTTAAGTTCTGAGATGTGCCATTGAGGAGAAATGACGTTTTCATCTCGCCCTTTTGTACGGACCGATAGACCAGTATTGAGTGGTGTGAAACCTATACGAGCTGTGTATAGCAAACTGTGAAAATAGGTTGTGACCTCCACCTGACCTCCTCGGTAAGTCAATTTTTGATCTTGTCAACTGTTTTCAAACCCTGGTGATACTAACGCATCCCCCTGGCCTAGTGTTGTCTTGCAGAGCGGGGGGGGGGGGGGGGGGGGGGGTTCCAGCGCAGGATAATGCTCGAGGGCAAGACAAGGTCAGGTTGAATGGAGCTGTAAAACACTCTAGGCCTGGCTTCCGTTGTTAAACGCATGTTAAAATTACCGAGTCAAGGGTGCAAAATTCAGCAGTCTGGCTTGCTACTTTTTTAGCCGATAATAGCCCTTTTAATCACACTTTTTATGATGTACATGCCGGG
>JAMKCH010051073.1:0-10277 GCA_023653785.1 Ophioderma brevispina
TTCATGGGGCGGCCCACAGCTTATATTCTTTGAATATAGCGAGCGCAAAAGCCGAGAACCGCGAAATTCTAGTTTAAATCTAATAAACAATGGAACTATCAATGAATGATAACAAGGTGAGTTAATACGTATACACTATACACAACACACGGGTAGATTTATTGATTGTGGTTTGTTATTTTATGGGCTTCCAGCTTCGTAGTGGACTTGAATAATGCAATTTTTAAAAATCGGTATCGGATCGGCAGATTAAAAGAAATCAAGCGGAAATCGGCATATTCAGAACTTGGGGTGATCGGTTGGACACTAGTAAATTTGCTAAACATGGACTCATTTAGAGAATCATTAAGTTCAGCAAATTGTTTTTACATTGGTCTGGAGTTCATTTGTGCATGACTTGAGGGCCAGTAAAATATCTCAGGTTAGTAAAAGATAAGGCCACTCGAGTCATGCTTAGCAGGACTGTCCCCCAATATGATACCCCTTGGTGGTCTATGAGCATGAAATTTTCACCAACGGGCCCAAAATGCATGATGTCGCCATTATTTCTGTATATGTCAACAGTCATGATTGCATGTAAAACTGGCAAAACATGTCCCTTTCATCCTTGAGTTTAGACATTAGTTTTTTATGAGAATTCTTTCAACTTTTGAACAGTAATCCATACAATTGATGTCACTGATGTCATTTTTACTCTGTGAAGTCTTAGGGCTAAAGGGTGTTTTTGTCTGGATGTTATGAGCGAAAATATGCTCCATTTTGGTCGACCAATATTAATTTTACACAGTACTCTATGGGGATTACAAAATCACATTTTCAGGTCTCACTTTAAAACGGTTGAAACTTTACAGATGGGTTTTGGGGTGAAGGCCATTCTATCAAGATGAAAAATTTATAGAGACTTAAATCGAGCCATCCCCCTTTAAGAAAGTCTTCAATGTTTGTACAGGTATTTAAGGTATATTTAGTTGGCTTCTCAGAGGTTAGGTCATGCTATATTATACAAATATTGACTGCTCATGAGGGAAATGGTGCAAAATAACTACCCGAGGTGACTGGAGACCGTGGGCCTACTATTTTCACGAGACCGAAGGTCGAGGGAAAATAGTAGGCCCACGGTCTCCAGTCACCGAGGGGAGGTATTTTGCACCATTTCACGAATATAGAGCAGTCAATATTTGTTTTATATAACACATAAAAATATTTTTGTCATTTGAAAAACTTGCCAAGTCTCATCGAGATCAGCTGTCACCGCAACTCAAGCATAGTCAAGATACCAATGCAGGGAAAAAAGTTCCCATAAAAATGAACTATTTCCCCGTGATGGGGGAAATAGTAGCTTTTTAATGGGAAACTTTTTACCCTCCTGTGATTTGGGGACTAGTCTCAAATAATTGATGTCAAGTGATATTAGTACCCCAATCAAATGAAAGAAATATTTTTTTATGTGTTCTATAAACACAATGTGATAGGAAGCTCATATGGTAAAAGGTCAGATATCATCTAGGGGTCAGTTTGCAGGCATTGTAATGGTAATCGGTCCTTTTGAAGCAGCTGCTCAGCACAAAGGGGGGAACTTGACATGATCATTGAAGGCATATCTCCCTCAGTGGAGCAGAACGAGTGTCTTTGCAGCAAATAGGCATAGTTCTTGTGCAGCATAATATGTCCAAGTATGTACCTACCAATTAATTACTAGTGTCAATGTTTATCCATCAATCGAACTCGTCTTAACCACCATATAATGCCCGACAGTAACGTAAAACAATAACCACCAGATGGTAAGTTCAACATTTGTTTGACTTGCAATGCATATTCGTGCCCTTACATTGATGTCATTTTCATTGGGCCCAATCAGTTCCCAGGAGAGTTACAGAAGATCTCTCTAGCACGTAAAAATTAAAACAAAACCCAAACTCCAATATAATACGGACGTGCAAGGCGATATCGCCATCCTTGGACCAGGGACTGCAGCAACTAAATGAAGTCACAGCACCTTGATTAAAAAAGCTAGGTCCAATTAGATGCCTCTGCTCCAGACGACGCATAGTGTTATTTCCTAATTCCCTAACAAATGCTCAAGAGTTCAGGGTCCACTTGTGGTGATGTCAAATTAAAGACACTACAGTGTTTATCCAATTGAGATCAAAATATTTAAATTTGCAGAATAGCTACATGTAAAAGTGAGGATAAGCTGTAGAATTCTCATATTACTTTTTTCCAACGAAAATTGACAGAAAAAGGAAGAAAGATTGCAAGTGTTTCAAAGACGCAAATCCTATTCAATTATGTGTTGTTGAAAGTGTTCGTTACGAACACTAATGACTAAAATATCTGATTTTTGTCCTTATACCTGGTTGCTCTGGTCCTAAATCATTAGGTAGGTATATTAGAATTACCGATATTGTTTTAGAAAGATGGCAAAACTCGATGTTTAATGATTTTTTTTTTTCGATTTTTCTTATTTTCCCTGACACTACACTACACTGATATTGCCTTTAAGGAATAATAAAGTCATGGCCAACCACATCCTACTGCCTGTATGATACCCTTGCATTATTGTCGCTCTAGTTATTTATTCTCTTTGTGTGCATTTTTCCTCTGTTTTCAGCCTTTCATCACTTTGACCGGTATGATGTACACTACCTGGAGCTCAATACTACTTCACGAAATGGGTCGGCTGCCAAAGAGAAACAATGGCGTAGAAGCTACATGAAGTATCAGAATGAAAGATGAGGCCCCGTATTGTCTTGCGCAGTAGTGAGTAAGTCAGTCACATTATTTCATCCGCCCTAGTGTCCCTAGTGGAGAGCGTGGCCTAGCGGTTTATATGGTGCATTGCCTGTGGGCAAATGTAACCAAAAATCCCAGGTTTCAAATCCCGGTGGGTCACTTGCTAGGATTTATTTCGGTGCCAATAATTCTGGATTTAATCAGTATACTAGCTATGATTAAATACAGAATACCCTCCTTCCATGGTTCACTTGGAATTGGTGTAATGATCATGAAAGCCTCCCGTCGTTCGGAGAGGGGACGTTAAGAAGGCCTTCTGTCCTGTTCCAGAGAGTTCACAGTGTACCTGTACAATATGGTCGAATAAGAGTAGGGTTTAACCCCCTGACTGGTTCCAAATCTGTCCAGTTCTCAAAAAAAAAGCCGGGCCATGTTAGGAGGAGTGTCTGTATCTGGATAAACGCGGCCCGGATTAGCTTATTTAGTTGAATAAATCCTAACCCCACCACAAGCCATTGCCAATGATTTGTGGATATGCTAAGAAGAATCTCTCCTTAAATATTCTGGCTCGAGTGATGAAGACAAAATCAAGGGCTGGAAAAATACTAAATTTCCTGGGAACACAATCAGAATTTCCCTCCACGACTGCAAATTTTCCCATGCATCATTTATGAGGCTTATATTTTTCTATTAAAAGGACAAACAATTCACTCAACAAAATTTTCCTGGATGGATGCCAGGCATTTGTGCTCCGATCTAGTGCAAAAATTGTATTGGAAGAAATGTGCTGTGGGAAGAACGCTATACCTCCTATTGTCCTTAAAATAAAGAAATACATAAGAAATGAAAGGAAATTTTTCAAATCTTTGAAGGAAATTTTGTAATCTTGGATTGTATTCACGGGAAATTAGGCATTTTTTCCAACCCTGCAATTCCCAGAAAGTCTTCACAATTAGCAGAAAATAAATCTGGATCACTTTCAAAATGCAATAATTGGTCAAAATTTAGGTAAAATACACAAATCGGTACATGCAGAGGTTTGTTTTGTGGTCAGAAAAACCTTTAGTTTAACCCACCTAAAATGTTTAACTCCTGAAAATTGTGACCCTTGCTTTGTCATATAAGTTCCCAGAGAGGTGAAATTATAGTTTGGTTATTATTGATATAATATCAGCAAAGAACACACCTGTGGTTTAAAAAGAAAGAAATCTTATTCTTAATTCTCACTCACATTGCAACCCTTTGATCCTTTCAAGTTCAAACTACACTTTTAGGGATTGTTTTGTGTGTCACTGGCTGTACACATCTCAGGTGGTAGAGATTGTTTGGACTTAGAATGCCGGTACAGTTGTCCATGCTTCATGGTGAAGCACAAAGCTTCCAGCCCACCACCCGGCCTTGGTTAAGAATTCAGAACACAACAGGGTGTGTGTTGAGTGGGGTAGCCGAGTCACGTCATACAGTGTGTAAACAAATGCTAAGGTACAACTTGTTGGCTTTGAATGAGTCAATTTAGTAACATCCACCTAATTTATCATAGACAAGGTGATATCACACTTGCATAACAGGTGTTGCATGTTAAAGCTACGAAAGAAAGAAAAAGAAATAACCCAATGTACTTTATGTTTTTGTCATCTCATACGAAATGGGAGGAAGAAACACAGCGTTTTTGAAATTCTCATTTATTATGCAAAAACCTAATAAAAACAAAAAGTATCAATGGCGAACAGTTTTGAACAACTGATTTTTTGATTTTTTGATTTCATTCCACTTATATCCTGTATAAAATTTTAATGAAATTGCAGGCAAATATGATTTTTCTTACTTAAAAATCTACTTTTACACATCTTTCAATGGAGAATGGCTACATAGGGCTGTCTACCCTGACGGCACAGGGGCGCCGCGGGGGCTATTTTGTGGTGGTAATGATTCCCATTGCCGTCGGTAACTGGCACAAAGTAATTCGCCATATTTTTACCTTAAGTGATACATGATAGCCGGAGACTGGAATGGTAGCATCTTTTAGAGAAAAAACCTGCATATTTTTGGAATGCCTATTTTTTTCCTTATAATATCCCAGAAACCAGCAAATGAAATGGTCATAAAGGCTACCAAACGGCTTTGAATCAAATTTGTTTTCACGTCCAATGAAACTAAGACTTTGAGTTCTAGAAAGTAATAATGTGCATGTTGTTGCGTCAAGAGTGATAACAAAAAGCCCCAACACAAAGGCTGTGATAAAGGCTAAGCATTGGCAAGTGACCCGGATGAGTGACAGCCCTATACAGGTGTTATACAGTTGTCAAATTGTGTCGCCACTGCGTAAAATATGGTCTAAATATAAGATACAATTTTGCATCTAAGGCAAACGCCTTGAAGAAAGAGAGTCAAGAGAACGGTGAAGGTTGGGTTGTGCATGTTGTGCATCGCGAATTGAGGTACCAGCACAACAAAGGGTTGATGATAAAGGCTAAAGCATTGGCAAGTGACCCGGATGGGTAGACATCCCTATAGAGGGGTTAGAAACAGTTTGTCAAATTTGTGTCGCCAACTGCTTAAAATTGTGTTCTAATATAAGATACAAATTTGCACTCTAAGTGCCACTGCTGTGAAGAAAGAAAGCAAAGAAAGGTGTGGTTGGGTGTGGATTACAACCAATGACCCTCCACCAGCTCATGGCTGGGGATAACGGGTCATTAGTGTCTCGCTGGTCCTGGCCCTGATTTGTGCCTAAATTGTTTGTTTATGACACAATCACATCGCGTCACACACTCGACATGATTTATTGCATTTTCTGACCCTCAGTGCTGAGAGGTTTGTAGGGTGTATTATATGGTAAGGTTAACTAATTAAGAAGGCTGACTCAATTTCCCCGATGAGGGCGCACTAATTTCCAAACAATCGTGTTTTTTGCATGTCATACTGCTTGTCCATATGTACTCATTGTCTGAAATACAGCTAAGCTCAAACAAATCGAAGTCCTTCATATAGAAAATCCACTTGTTATAAAAATTCTGGATCTTGAATTTTGTTAAACCCTGTACCTATGGCACTGTTATAAACTATGCATAAATGTTTCCTGCATGAAAATGGAAATCCGATTCATCCTAACTTTGGAATGGCACATTTCCAGGTGACTATCTTTAGTTCGAAATTACTATTTTTAATTTCTACTCAATAATAATATATTTTGAATCGCTGAGTCAGCCGTTAGTTAACATAAACAATTCTCAATGAATTCAACAGTGTGTGAAACTTAAGCTCCAGAATAGCTCAAGGGAAGGAAACCTAATGGATTGCTGATTTTCATTATTGTATTTCACTTTTCCAGAAACCTTAGAAGGATGAAATGGGGGACTCTTGCATGTGCCAGGGGTGCAAACTCCCAAGCCCTTGAGCAGAACATCATCCAGATTCCGTTTTAGATCTACACAAGGTGGCAGATACACATGATGATGAACATGTAAGTCTCACAGATTGATAGGTTTGTGATGAATTCTTAAAAAGCAAAGAAAACAGACTTGTAAACAAATTTCAATTCAGCTTGGGCCTTGTCATTTGCCATAGAGGGGGTGTAACTCTTTAGTGTGTTTTGTTAAAAAATGGCTCTTCCACATAGAATTTGGCATAAAAACAAAACCAAAACAACAATTTTACACTTGAAAAGTCCCAAATGGTTGTATTTGTTTGTAGGATCTATGTTTGTCTAACACAATGGTGCCTTCTATTGTCTTTATAGCATAGTTCAACTACTGGAGTGGGAATCACCTGGAATTTGACTAAAACCTGTGGGGAAAAAGTGAAAAATACCTGGTAAAATTGAAACAAATAGAAAGAACCCTGATAGTAAATGACTACTGTTTATAGTGTAATTACCTTTCGCAATTATATTCACCTTAGGGTTGGGAAATCTTGACTTTTTTTCTGAAAATGATTTAAACTAGTGGTTTCTATTGCCAAATTTGCTGTAGAACCATCAAATGACCTTTATTTTTACAATACTATCGATGAGGTCTGACGTCGCTAAATTCGAAAATTTCAAAATGGCCGCCAAAATGCGTATTATTGTCGACTCTCACATACTTTTTGGGTATACTGCCCTGTTAATATGTCTATATATAGGTGTTTGGGGTCAAGAAACTCAAATCTGACCTTTATAAAATGTTTACACCCCCTACCACAATGAAGTTATGTGTGAATTTGGGAATAATGTTCATATTTTTGTGTTAAAAAAATATCACATGTTTTACTCAAATTTAAGTATTTTGTTTAATCCTTTCAACCATTTTGTTTTTTAAACTATAAATCAAATAATAAAAATATGAATAATTCATAACCATTTGACATACCTTTAGACTGGAATGCTAAATGGACCTCAGTCCTTGTTAGTCCATGCTAGATTGCTTTCAACATGAGTCTATGTTCCATGTCAATTTGACCTCCTCCGAGGTAAGTGTTGCGATGATTATTGCGAGTGGAGAGTTCGGTGATTGGTGTGTGATGATGGAGTTGGTGTCAGAGAGTGTTAGATGGAGGAGGGATGCCAGAGGGAGTGGTCAGTGAGTTGTGGTAGTTTCCAATTTTACAGGGAAAGGGGATGCAATGTGGTGGGCATAGTGGTCTTGCGATCTTTCATGTATATAGGCGTAATATGACACATGTCCTATCCAACCTTGAAAAAATTCTAATAAAAGGACTCTTTGAATATGCTGATAGGCCAGGATATGATAATTACTAAAAAATTTGTCCCGCCTTCTAGTTGCTGCTGCGTTTGTCAGATATTAAGGTCAAAGGGTCAACGACCTTTATACTGCCTATGATGGGTTTTATACCTGCGCATCCAATTGGCCTATAGAAGCAAAAAGATTGTGTCTATACCCATGTTTGGGGGGTCGAATAAACAAAATAAAAACAGTCTTGAGGCTTACAAAAGAAGCACCATTATCTTTCAGGCATAGAAAGCACTTTTATTCAAAAACCAAATCTCCAACAAACTTTCTTTTTCTCAACATAAATTAGCCCATTCGTCAGTTTCCCCCTGTACAAGTAATCACATAAACCAAAACAGTGACCATAATCTATAATAAATACCAAAATACTATATTTTAAAATCAGTGGTATCGGTATTCCATTTGGACCGCATCAGAAGCCTCATTACCACTGTTGAAATAAGCCACTCCGAAACTTGCACCATCATGGCCAAGTGATTTTCGCCCTTGCTCCACAAATGTTTTTTCTCACAAAATAAAAACAAACCTTCAAACAAACACCTCTTGAGGTGGAGAATAACAAATTGAGGGAGGACCGTAAAGTAAGGCTCAATGTGACCATTTCCTGTGTACCTTTATAAGGCATGTGATGGGTCATAACTGCTCAGCTAATTGGGCCCTAGAAGCAAAAAGGTGGGTGGTCATCCCCCTATTTTTTGGGGTCAATGAAAACAATAAACTATATTTTTAAAAAGGCTACACATGAATCATCTTTCCTTTTTCAGCATAGAAAGCACTTTTTATCCGAATTTTTACAAGTGTTTCTCAACGTAAATAGCCAATTGTCCAGTCTGTAACAAGTATTAAACAACAATATTGATCTTAAGAATATATCTATGAAAACAGCTTACAATATTATGTCAAATCAGAATATTGTTCTTGGACATTCCCGAACCTGATGATTCTGTGCGCTTTTAATAGTGGTGGTTCTATTGATAGACTTTTGCATAAATATTTCATTTGGTACTATGAAAAACCCCATTACCACTGTAAATGAGCCAACTACTCCTGAAATAATTCGGGACATGGCACGCACCAAATATCAACGGCGGCGCTGTGATTCGCCCTTTTACCGCAAAATTTTTCTCTCACAAAAAAAACAAAAAAAACCACTCAGAGCGAAAACCTTCCAACGACGCTTCTTGTAGGTGGGAGAATTACCAATTGCGTTAGCGGCATACGGAAATTAAAAGGTACTAGTGCAGCTTCCTTCCACAACCTTACCTTTGCACTGCACAGAATACCACTGCAAGGCTTAATCAGTAGTGGAAGAAGGTCGCAGAAGGTAGCAAACGCCAACACAACCCTGTCACGCCCCACAGTAGTCGCCTTTACTCCTGGATCAAGTGCGATGGTCCGATCAGGCCAAGGAGGGGGATGTGACGGCGACCACCCTCTCAGCTTGACTATTAAAACACACGCATCATAATCGACTTGTTGGAAGGTGGCAAGTAGAGACTCCAACCGAAAATTGGTCCAAAATTCGGAAAATGTTTGGGATGAAGGCTCTTATAGGTAAAGCCCAGGAGGAAGCGTGAGCTCGAACATCTCTGCCCGACCAGGAGCCAGTCAGACAACCATGGTTGTGTGTTGAATTTCAGGCGTATCTGAGCTGTCTGCAAACGACCGATCTGAACTTGTGTGAAAACGTGGCAGAAGCACCGGTTTTGGGGTAAAGAAAGAGTCGATTCTTGGGCCAAAAAGCCTGCGTGTGGAAGAATAGAGTACATCCTTGAGCTCAAAGCGGTGGTGGGCCTCGTCTGTAGACAAAGGGCCAGTTGATATCGAACCCCGTATAGCCCATGCTAAGCCACAGCCTAGCCGACGAGGATTAGTTCCCAGAAGACTATTCGAGGTGTTGGGTTTAAACTGTTACGACACCAAGAAGTGCATAGACCAATGGTCACACCACTCCGGAACAAGGCTGGGATAGCGAACCGGTGACAATCCCGTTATAACATACCCGTCACTAGATTGGACAAGAGGGGTGTCTGAACGGAAACCGTCATGACCCTTCACTAAGCCCTTTACGGGTCTGGCCTGTGTCTGTTCGGTAAAAAAGAAACCGTCAGGCAGCCAGGAGGCAATAAGTGAAAGCCCACTCCTGTAGAAGACTTCCTTGAGGAAATTGCAACCTGTTCTACGGTCTCAGAAATTGCACGGACGGAAAACTTCTATGACGGCACACCATGCATGGTAATCTTATGATGCTCTGGTGAATTGGCTTGAACATGGAGCATGGCAGTCTTTCAGAGACAGTTCTACATCAGTGCGCAGTCTGCAGAAATGCACCAGACAGGTTCGGAGCTCATGGGGGGTTGCAATCGAGGACGGAGACGCATGCGGCTGGAGGACCTTATACCAGGCCCCTCCCTGGAAGATTGGATTGTTCCCTTACAAGGAGATCTAGGCAGCGGAAAATAACAGCTACCGTGGCGCCATAATGGGCTCTCCAGCAGGACCGGGCGGCGCTAGACAGAGCCACTCGAGGACTTTTAGGATCATGGCAACCTGGAAAAGTTATGATCAAGTAGGCAATTAATTACCGGTCGCTGCCCCTGGAGTTCCGTTTGACTGCCCGGGGACCCGGGTTCGCCAAGTAGTAGGCCCATAATTATGCACAATCTGACGATTCATGACTGAGGGAACAGAGTTCCATGTGGGACCATCCACCATCTCGAAGATTGTGCGGCAAACTTAACTGCAAAGTAGGATGCCACTCAGACGGCCTCTGACTTTTGGCTGTGTATGGGATAGGGACCCTCCTGCGAGACT